>JACEGR010002341.1:0-132026 GCA_014170235.1 Listronotus bonariensis | reverse complement strand
CCCTGACCACCCATCCGCGCTGCGACGGCGGCGATGACTTCAAATCAGGAAAATACCAAATCAGAGACAAGAATGAGACGAGCAACTAAAGGCGAATTTTTTATTGTCAACGGTTCAAAACATTTTAAAAACATAAAATGAAATGGCAATATAAATATAAGAGTTAGATAGAGATAGGTATTCAAATGTTTTTAAAATGTTTTGAACCGTTGATAATAAAAAATTCGCCTTAAATGTAAATAAATTATCCGAGAAAGAGATAGCTGCTGGGCCTTCCTTGTGTGTCTTCAAGGAAGATAAACGCAGATGGCGCGTGAGTCGACTTTATCGTTTGCCCGCCAAATTCAAGTTATATATGCTATTTTTGCCCTTAATGTTAGGTACTTGTTTTTGTTTCCTATTAATATAAAATATTGGGGTTTAGTTCAATAATTACACACACCTAATTAAAAATGTCATTTATTTGGTTTTTATAAAGATTTTTTCTTACAGATAACCATGTCAATATTACCTTAAATTATCTGTTGAAAAGCACAAATTTAATATATACACTGTGATCACTAATAAAAATCAATATTCAAAGTCCAATTAAAGGTAAAAACCACGAAACACACAATAAATCACAGAAAATGTAAACAAAGTGTCCAAACAGATCGGCCATTGAAAAATATCAAACACAAATATCGAATAACATTTCGGCGTGACTGCCTGCGGCAACATTGTCAAGTTGAAAATATTCGATTCATGGTATATTTTCTATCTCTTAATTAGATGCGAGCCAAAAAGGACATTAAAGTTTACATGCAGAAATTGTAAACAACTTGGCAACCAGGGCAAAGCGATGATTGCTCCATCTACGATAGCCTGCCATGATGAAAGACAAAGACATATTTATTGGAACTTGCGTTAAACCAGAAAGAGATAAATACAATGGACAAATTGTTAGGACCAGTTCCTCGTCTCATTGTTGTCTCTGACCAAATTTAATATTTTCGCCGCTTCAAGCAGCTACGCTGGCTTATTTCAAGGTCGAAATAGATATGCATAGCGAAAATAGCGTCCACTGCCGAATATTGTGTCCGCATCTGATCTCAAAGAAAGAACGTTATAGTATGTTAGATTGAATTAGATTAGAATAGGACGGGATAACCCATGCACTGAAGCCGCTCAGCTTATTGGCGCCCGTATCATTACGTCTGGGTGATGTCAGCCAGACGGGACCTACAACTTAACGTGGGTTCCGAACCACGGTCCTATGGTGACAACTTAAGACCTCGTCCCACCCAGGGGGGCACTACTGAACCTACCAACTGAGTGGGGTCGCATGTCTACGGTTGCGCAGGACACGGCTACTGGGTGTTCCGGCGCCCTGGTCAGCTGATGGCCTTCAGCGTCGATACATTTTACACTTTTGTCCGTCTGGTGTTGAGCCTTACTGATTACCGACCAACTTATAAATAAGTATTTGGCCTCAGCTCCAGGTTCGAACCCACCTCGCAGGCCTGACCGCTTCTTATGAGAAGCTATCATTACCTGGCCAACGAATTTTTAAAGGGATTTAACGATATGTTGGTTGCCTATGCGCCCAGGTTCCAGATTTTATTTTAGTCGGTAAAACAGAATCTGAAATTTTATACGTAGAAACCTGCAAGGAAAGGTAAAGTATCGATCGTTTTTATTTTCTTTGTCCTCGGCGCCGTCGCATTCATTACCGCCATTTTATCGTTTTTCTGTTTAGGAAGCACCGACGCTTAGCAATTCCTATTATTTTTTTAATTCTGCCTATTTCAAGTTGCTTATTCATTGCAGAAAAGGGCCAGAGAAGGTTAAAGTGTAAATTCATAGAAACCTGCAAGGGAAAGGTAAGAGTATATCGATTAATCGATCGTTTTCTTGTCTTTGCCTTGCCCTCGGCGCGGTCTCATTCGTTGTAGTAATTTTATAATTTTTCTGTTTTTAAATCACTGGGAAACACCGACGCTCGCCGACGCTTTTTTTTTCTTTGCCTTACCAAATAACCAAGTAGGAAGCAGTAAAAATAATGTAAATTTAATATTATGTAAAGGAGACATAATTTGACCATGCAAGGTAAGTAAAATAATAATTGTATAATATATTAGACGCTCCATTTTATTTATACTGTAGTATTTGCTTTCTATTAAAATTCTGTAGAATTTGATTCCTGTTTAATTTTGTGTGAACTTATTTCAACACATAGCAGTGTCAGCTAATATTGGGAGAATAAATTTGGTTGTAAATACCCATCCTTTCGAAATTCTCATTTTATTATATTATAAGAATAAAATGTATGCACTTTAAACCGTTTAATTTCTTCATCGTTTTTAAACAAAAAAGGGTATACTTTTATTTGAATCGATATCTTGGACCGTTTTCATAAAAGATCACATTTAAGTCAACATCCAGCATTTTTGTATGTAATAAAAATTCAATTTTGTGCGAAAACCATTAAAATGTGATAAAATTATGAAAAGCAGTCTTTACTTGTATTATAAAGTTTAAAGAGCTCCTAAAACACCATTTTCTTTTTTTATCATATTACGACATTTTATGACATACAAAATGCTGGTTTGTCTGGATTTAAAATGTGATTGTATGAAAAACAGTCTCCAAGATATCGATTCAAATAACGTATACCTTTTTTTTGTAGAAAAAGATGAAGGAATCAGAAGAGTCAAGCAGAATGTTATTGCCACCTGATAAAAAAATGCCCACACATAAAATGAAAAAAGAGGCTCCTTGCACAATCCTGCACCCCACTGAACAATAACATATTTAATTGCCCAAATATTATTTGTACTGTGGCAACAATTTCAAACTTATAATTTAAATGTTTCCCCAACGAGCATGATAGAACTTTTTTATATGAGTACTAACATTATTTTATCACTATCATTATGACCTCACGGACACCATGTATATTTAAAATTATTAAAGTTTAGTATCCTATTTTCATTTTTATTTTTTTACCTAAATATTTTATTTTGCTTTTACAATATTAATTATATACATAATTATTGATAAATTGGTTTTATTTGTTTTGTAAATAAGAATTGCTTTTTCTTTTGTTAGTGTATTGTAGAAAAAGTGCCCAATCATCCTTAGTATTCCCTTTTAAATGGGTAATATTTGTGCATGTGCATACACAGTTATGACTGGCCTTTTAAGATAGGCTGACATTCTATTATTTCTAATAAGTAGTTTAAGTGTTGTTTTTAATACTATTTTTTTGTTTCATAAAGTACCCTGAGTACCTGACTTGACATCTAAGATTGAGCTCTCTACTCGATCTGTGATACATACCTGATTGTGACAATCTTCCCAAATTGGAATGACCACCAGGCTGTGATTGCTTTTATTTAGATATAATTACCAAAGAGAATACCAAATTTAATTTTATTATTAAATTTAAAATTTGTTTTATTTTTAATTATGTATAGAGAATAAAAGTTGTTTATTTAGATATTAGATTTAATAACCAAAGAGAATACAAATTTACTTTTGTAGTAGAAATTAAAGTTTTATTTATTTTAATGTAATTTTCTATGCTTTTACTTTTGTTTTATTTTATATTTATTGTTTTATTTAGATATTAAATTTAATAACCAAAGAGAATACCAAAATAACAATTTTGTTTTTTTTAAATATCTTTTTCTGAATGGTTTTGATTTTAAGTTTTTCTTTTTAATAATAAAATGCACTAATATCAAACGAAAACCATTATTTTATTTAATGGTAAAACTTAATATCAAATCTTTATGAAGACAAGTTTTTAAAGATCATTTAAATAACTTGGCCAGATTCTGGTTAATTTATTAGTTCTACAGATGGCGACACAAACAAAAATCTACAGGCTTTGCCTCAAGGCTAGTTAGTGTGCCCGGGTACCAGGGTGCGTATTTTTGACAGTTTTTAACTGTCTCAGCAGTATTTGATTTAACGGCAATCGGACTTCTCTAACTCTCTCTGCGTGACCTCACGTCCGTGTGCTCTCAACAAGCTTAACGCCTTTACGCGGCCATCACCGGTTACTACACGTTATAGTATAGAAGCAAGATGAATTTTTTGAGGAGCAAAATAATTGTAAAAATCTAAGGTTACTTGCCATTCAAAAATAATTCATTTTAAAGAAAAACGTTTTATTTAAAATATGTCTAAAATTGGTTAAAGATTATCGGAAAGTTAATTTATTTTTGATAATGTTTATAATTACCACATTAAATTTCCTAAAATTACAAAACCGTAAAAATAACCACTTTCCGATAATCTTTGCATCATTTTAAGAAACTTTTCTATATACAACTTTTTTTAAAACAATTATTTAAAAAACGGCAGGGAATCGTGTTTTGGCTTAACTTATCGTGCTACGGCATCCTCTTAATTTGAATATTTAAATATAAAACCAATGGTAAAAAAGTGCTAAAGTGTAAAGTGGAATTAAACAAATATCTAAAATACAGGGTGATTCATTAAAAAACATAAATTTATACCGTCACGCCTTTGTATGCAACCCTGTATACTTCAAAATATTTTTTAAATGTAAAGTTTATACTTGGCTATATACCTACATTACCCACGAAAAAGAAATTAGAACAGTTTTATGGATAACAAGTAATTGAGCTTTTTCAGATTTCTGACTCACCCTGTACAAATTTAAATTATTTTAAAAATATAGAACAAAAGCAATGTACCTTACTTATTTTACTGTCGTGTATCTAAAAGCAAATAATTAATTAATAGGGGCACAATACATACATTTTTATTTAAGTATAAGAGATGTTATCTAATATACGGTGTGTCCACGTAAGTGGATATAAAAAATGTATTTTGAAAAATGATAAATTATAGTGTATATTTTAGCAATTTTAAATTACTGGGACGACTGTTTAGAATTAAAATTTATAAATTTTAAATGTATTGCACTAATGTACAATCCTAAATTTACAAACAAGCAATATTTCTTATTTATAAATTATTTTTAATTTTAAACATCTTTTCTGTATAAGTTTTTAATATTAGCAAAGAATTTGGTACTTTTCTCTTAAGCAAATATTAAATTTGAAGTTACGTACCGTAGTTAGGACACGCTGTATAACCAAATAAAATGCCTTATTACTATACGTACTAGGTTGTCAAGGTTTTTCAAGGCTACAATTCCAAAATATGTTATCGTTAAAATTGTAAAAATCATACTCATAATAATTGTTTTTATATTGCGTATTATTATTGTTGTTAATCAAAAAATATTTTAATTGGTATAGAGCAGTTTTTATAAATTAATAACAAAATTGATTTGCAATTTAAATATTATTTTACATAATTTACAGCATTCGTAAAGTATAAATTTAAATTGTATTAAAAACCAACATTGGAAATAGTAGATACTTGTGTGTATGTGCAGTTAAACACTACATACGAGCACTGGCGTAGATAAGGGGAAGGGGGTACAGGAGGTAATTAACCTCCCCCAGGAAGGTTGACAAATGTTTGAAGGGTTAATAAAAATGTGGATGTAAAGTAGGGTTTTTAAATTGGGAGGCGTTTTTATTGGTTTTTACTTAAGACCAAAGTTTTAGCTCACAAAATTCTCTAGGAAAATGGTTAGGCCTAATCCACGAATCTTTATAACATTATTTTTAGGGACAATGCTTTTTTCTGTTACTTTAATTTGATTACTCTTTATACTTAACCTTTACAATCATGTTTTTTTTCAATTTCTTCTTCCTCTTCCTTTTGCTGAGTGTTCAGAAATTGTTTAAATGAAGATGAATCAGTTGTCTCTTCATCAAAATCATATTAATCTACCTCTCTTGTATTTAATTAAACACTTGAGCAAGACAGACCTTGGCAATTGGTACAGGCTGAAAATTACTGTAATTCTACTTTTCTACAGCCAACTTTGTTTGCAAATGCAAAAATAGTGTTAAAAAGTTTTTTTGGAACAGGAGGCAGAAGAATTTGAATCGGTTCCAAAGTATTATTTATTAATTTCCAACCCCAGTCTTCAGAGTTCAGTTGATTGCCTTGCCATGTCTGAACTGATAGTATACTCGACGCAAGTGTTGAATACCAGATGGCAATGTTGGGGAAGACAAGATAGATGTACTTGCTTTTTGTTTTTTGTATTTTTCACGAATGATAAATAACTGTACTTATCTATGCAATCAACTCTTTTTGAAGCTTCATAAACAGCAAGAAGAAACCTAATTCTTTTCGTAATTGTTGTTTAAGGTGAAGAATTTATTTTTGTAAATACTTTTGCGCAGTCAATTAAATCTTTTGTTTTTTATTTTAATACTGAATTTTTGCCCCTTCTGAACATCGCTGACGTAGCCGATTATCGCGTGCAAAAATAAAATATAGTTTTGGCATTTTAGATCAGCTGATAAACTTTTTGAAGAATGAAATGCCAGAAATAAAAATGGGTTAAAGTGCCAAAAATTCGAAACGTATTGTATTTCAGAAATATATTCTATATCTAAATAAAGAAAAAAGCAAAGGCACACAGTGTTAGCATTCTTCACTCATCTAAGTACTAAGTGATCGGGAACTGGTTTGTTAATGCCGTGTTCTCACGGACCACTTTTTGAAGTTGATAGGTGCCACAAAAAGTGGTTGGTGTGTGGTCTACTGTTGCTAGTGGCTCCTCAGTGGCACGATCATAAGGACCAAATCTACTCCCTCTTGTTTTCGTCTCTGGCTGCGACTCATCAAACCGACTTCCGTGGAGAGTTCACTCTGCTTGTACGAATACATCCAACATTACTTTTTTTTGGATTAAAACAAAAATAATTTTGTCTTCAAAATGATAAAAGGGCTAGATAACCAAAGGATGATTTTTTTTTAAAAGACTATATAGATTCGTTCAGTTTGTACTGCCTCAATCTGGTATTCTCGGCAAGATAGGCGACACATGTTAGTCTAGGTCTCGCTGTAGGTGTATCACTGGTAAACGAAAGTACATATATAAATTTTGTTTCTTTTAGAAAAAAAATGGGCCTTAAAACAATAAAAAGTGTTGAGACGCCTCAGTAACCAGAGAATCATTAAAAACTAACCATGTAAACCGATGCTGTAGAAGTGTCTGAAAATTAGTGATTCATGCTTTAAATATACAGTGCTTGTCTAAAGTCAAGAACCCCTCCTAACTTTTGAATTGTTAGGTATTTTTTCATAAAAATTTAAGGACGTTAGTAGGACAACATAAACCAAAATGTACTTTATAACCCCAAAATATACCCTTACTCACTACAAAATGGCGGTACTTTGAAACTTACCTGAATATCAGATTTACGAGTAGATGGCCATATTTCCGAAACTAATAAACTTAGATATACATAATGTATTATTTTCTTAAAGGTCTTTTACATAGCTTTTTAATGGTGATATAATATGATATAATATACAGGGTGCCTTATTAAAAAATATATACTTTTTTCCTCCCCTGTATATTAACAACCACATCACCATTAAATAGATCTTTATAAGAGCTTTAATAAAATACCATATTAGGAATATCTAACTTTATTAGTTTCGGAAATATGGCCATTCCAATCAGGTATTCCGGTAATTTTTAAAGTACCGCCATTTTGTAGTAGATAAAGATATTGACTTTATATTTTGGGGCTACAAAGTTCACGTCAGAAGTTTTAAAATGACGTGCCACAAAACCTCCCCTTCCATTTAATTTTTGTTTTCAAAACGCTACCCAACTTAGAGTTTGACATTTATCTGTAGCATTTCTTGCCTAAAATTTGGTTAATGTTGCTTTATTAAACGCCTTAAATTTTTATGAAAAATACCAAAAAAATTCAAAAGATAAGAAAGACTTAAGACAAGCACTGTATAAATATTCACCTACACTTGGAACCTAATTTAAGTTAATGAGAATCAGGGGCGGTTATATCGACTTTCTGAGGGGGGCCATAGGCTGAGAAAAAGTGAGGTGCCAAACAAAAATCTTGGTGCCCCTAGAAAGAAACAAAATTTAATTTTCAAAAATTTTGAAGAGCAAAAGAAAAGGTCCCCTCACCTATTTTTATTGTTGTTCTTTCATTCTTTAATTTATAAAATTACAAAAAAACTCCCACGTATTTAAAAAGCAAAAAAGTAGGGTCCTTACTTCTCACTTTTCTACTACACTACCCCTCGGACCAGCCCTGAGGGGGGCCATATCATCATTAAAGGCCCAAAATGCCCATATTTGTCATTACATATGTATGAAATACAAAGGATGTGGCATTAAAGGGGATGACCGCCCCTGATGAGAATTGGACTTAAAGTTTTCTTTAGACTAACAATAAATATGTAAGTTTGTTTTTATTAAGCTCTTTATTTAGCAACTTGTACTAATTATAAATTTTACAATGTAGTTTAAATAATAATATAGAAAATATATAAATAAAAATTAGAAAAAAATACAATTTCAAATAAATAAAATTTAAAAAATCAATATGGAATAAAAGTTACACACTAAATAATACAATTATAAAAAGAATATAAATAAAAATCCTTAAAAAATACTAATTAAAATAAATAAGTAAAATTAAAACATTCGTCTAGAACAAAAATTAGCCAACAATACAACATAATAAGCGTCAAAATATATATAAAAAAAACAATTAAGTGTATAGAATAAGAATTTACACACAAAACAATGCAACAAAATAAACGTCAAAATATATAAAAACAATTAAGTCATTCAACAAAGTCAGTTATAACTATATAAAATTACAGAAAAAATTTTAAAAAACAAATAAATAGAGTAACAATACACAAAGATAAAAACAACAAACAAAAAATCCAATTTGAGGGTCAGCAAAGTCAGACGCAAACAAATAAAGAATTAACACAATTAAAAAAAAAGTTTATACAGATGAAAAGGCAAGTTACAAAATCTTGCACTCTTTTAGTAAATATTTCTTAAGTTGTGTTTTAAATGTAATAAGTGAATTAATGTTCTTTAGTTCTTGGGGCAACTTATTAAATGCATCCAAACCTTTGAAAAAAGGGAATTTTGACACATTTTCTTACTTTTTGGTGCAATGAAAAAATCATTTTGTTGTCTTGTATTATGAGAGTGCACGTCACGGTTATAAGTCAACTTATTAATGAGATAAGAGGGAGCACGTCCCAATTTGATTTTAAATATAAACACTAAAACACAATATTTAAAGTACTCGGAGACTGGCAACCACTGTAAGCACTGAAGCATTCTTATGATTGGAGTATATTTGGAGCATCCCAAAATCAGTCTCATAGCCCTATTTTGTAATTTTTGCAATCTATTCAATTCATTTTGATTTAGCATGTATAAAATAGTTGCACAATAATTAAAATGCGGTAGTATTATTGTATTATATATTGTTAGCTTTGACCAAAAGGAGAGATAAGATGAACACCTTGATAAGTAGTTTATAGAATTGCTTAATTTAGAAACCACAAAATTTGTATGATCCTTAAATGTTAGCCTATCATCTACAATAACGCCTAGATATTTAATTTTTTTACTTGTTCAATGTTATTACCGCCGATTTGAATTAAGCAATTGCTTCTGGTAAAGATCGTTTTAATTTTCTCAATGGCCAATAACATATATTTACTTTTTGCTGCATTGATACTTAATAGATTCTTGCATGTAAATTTGTAAACCTTGTTTAGAGCATTATTAATTTTAGTGACCACAGATTCTATGTCAGTTCCCGAAGCATAAATCAACGTATCATCCGCTTTGTTTGTTGTACTAATTAATAAGTAATTGTCTGCATAAAAGAATTTATTATTAAATGGTCTTTTTATTGGGTACACGCCAAAATCTATCTGGAAAAAATGGGACCCCTTCGCTCATGGTCCCGGAGTATACGAGCTGACCCTATTGACCCCTATGAAACGTTTATATATATATATATATATATAGAATGCCGTTTTTTAATTACATTTTTTGGGTTTTTTGTTCTTTATTTGGTTTCAGGCGACCGGCCAGTTCATAGGGGTCAATAGGGCTGAACAGGGTCAGCTCGGGACCAGGACCAGGCCAAAGCGGTCCCATTCTCTCCAGATGGATTTTGGCGTGTACCCAATAAAAAGACCATGGAATTAACGAATCAGAACATATCTTCAATAAAGATTTTAATGTTATAATTGTATTCCCATTAAAATTAAATATATAATACTAATAAAGATGCGTTGTCATTTGTTTTTGGTACTTAGAGCTTATTTTACTTTTAGTATTCACATGAATTTTTAAAAACCCTAAATAAATTAAAAATATTGTGGTGGTGTGCTACTCTAATACACAATAAATAATGTCAAATATGTAATCTTGTTAATAATTAAAAGAATATCAAACATATTTAAAAATGCAGGGTTTAAACAAGAGTTTATTGTGTTCGAAGTAAAAAAAAAAACATAAAGGAAGGGTTAAAAAAACCCATGGTATATACTAAATTATTTATAACATATTACTGTGATTAGGCCAAATACATATCAAAATAATAAATAAATAAAAAAATATATTTTTTAACTATGCTTTATCGTAATTTAAATTTTATTGCAGAATTTGATTACATAAATGTATAAATTATAAAATGGTATTGCATAATTAAAACATATAAACAATAATCTTATGTAAATTGTTTATATTTAATATGATCCTTGGAATAGAAATGCAGTAAAATCAATGCTCTTAACTGTTCAATAAAAAAGGTTAAATACGTTTATTTATTGCAAACTGTTATTTATCTATAAAAATAAAGAAATGAAAATAAGTATTTATAAAATAGAGATAAAAAGTATCCTTAAATAAATCATTTGGTAATCAGTCAGTTGGTAACATTTTAATTTACTACATATATCGACAGATGCTGCATTACATTTTTTTTTAATATCTTGTTGATATACAGGGTGTCTCCAAAAGGTCTGTACAAATCGCTACCATAATTCCTTAGGCAAAAATACAACGATCTAACGCAATTTACCTTAGTTGAAAAGTTATTCGTTTGCAAGATACAGGGTGTCGAAGTTTGTATTTTATCTAGTTATTTTTACATATTTTATTTATTATTGAATTTTTGTTTACAAAATTTAATATAAGGGTTTCTTTAAAGTAAGGAATCGAAAGCTACTCATAATTTTGCTTTTTAATGAAAAGGGAGCCACCAGCAGCCCTTTACTTTTGTTTAAAGTGTCTTTACTTTTTTTGCCTAATTTTAATTAAAATTTTGGTATAATTTTTATTCTCCCATATTTTTGCATAAAAAAGGTATAGCTGATAAATACCGCTACTAGCAACCGTTTCTAAGATATTTTAGATTAAACATTTTATTTCACATATTTTTTTACGCTTTATTTAGGCCATCCGGGTTTCTCTAAAAGGGCGATACACATTGGTACTATAATGTTCTTGCACCAAAATACAATGAATTAACCCAATTTGTCCAAGTTGAAATGTTGATTGTTTGCAAGATACAGGGTGTCCAAGTAAAAAAAATGGAAAACTGACCCCTGTATCTTCCAAACCAGCAACCTTTCGGCAAGAGTACATTGCATTAGATCGGTGTATTTTAGCTTAAAGAATTTGTGGTAGTATTTTGTACAGACCTTTTGGTACTACCAGGTGGCCTAGATAAAGCATGAATGAGTGTAATTGCAAACTTTTGTATGGAATACAATTTTAATTTTAAAATATCTCTAAAACGGTTGCTGGTAGCGATTTTAATTAAGTATACTATTTTTATGCAAAAAATATGGAAGAATAAAAATTATTTACTAAAATTTTAATATACAAACGTAACAAAAGGTACACTTTGAACCTAAGCAAAGGACTGGAGGTGGCTCTTTCTACAGTTTACGACACAAACGTTAACATATTTCCATTCCCTCTAATAAACTTTCCAATACTTAATTGTGGCAAAATTTCCTATAATAAATAAAATAAAAATAACTAAAATCAAATAAAAACTTAAACACCCTCTATCTTTCAAACGATCAACTAGCATTTTGTACATACTTTTTACGGTACGTTTACATCTGACATTTATTGCATAATATTTATGTCAGATAGAAATTATGGGTAATGTAAACGGTCAAAAATTTATGTCTGATATAAATGTTTGATTGTTCACATTAGCCAGAATTTCTATCTGATATAAATATCATGCAATAATGTCAGATGTAAACGTACCTTTAGAGACACCCTGTATAGTGTGATTCTTAATCTATACGCATCAACTTGGGAAATTATTGCTCAGGACAAACAGTAACCAGTAATGAAATAAATTTTATATTTTTAAAAATGGTGATATTTAATTATTTTAAATACAAAGAGGCGTAAAATCTGAGTCCGAATAATAATAAATAATAAAAAAACGCAAACTATTGTTTGTTATAATATAATCAGCTTAATTTTTTGTTTTTTGTAAAAACTATACCAACAAACAAGTTATCTTGATGTTTGGTAGGTCTGCTAGCTCTCTTCCATTACTGGTGATTGTATGTGAGTTTATTTTTGGTTGATTGGATTTAAAATTATTAATAATAATTATTATATCAAATTATTTATGACACAAAAAAAAGATAACTACCCTTATAACACAAGTGGATTTGTAAACGTTTATAAAACATTTAAGTAGATTTTGGGTAACGTACGATAAACGTTCGTTACCCCGTTTTAAAAACGATCTTTATGCACGTTTACTAAACGTTTTTATAGTCCCTAAAACGTTCTAGAAACAGGTTTTAAATTTTTCTTGGGACGTTTTAAAAATGTTGTCATAGTATGTTTTTGTACGTTTACTTAACGTTTTTTATAGTACCTAAAACGTTCTAGGAACATGTTTAAAAGTTTTTTTGGGACGTTAAAAAATGTGGTTGTATGTTGTACTATTTGCTGAATTTATATAGACAAATAACATTAAAATCAAATAAGAATATCCAATTAGAATTTACAGATTGAACACATAACCTTTATTTAGAACTTCTAATAGGTTATTCTTATTTTATTTTTGTTATTTGTCTGTATAATGTTCAATGTGAATATTTTTGACATTTAAATAACAATCTACTTTTATTTTAGATTAGGCAAAAATAACCTTATTTATTAAACTATATAAATTATATTAACACTCATTATACACAACTTATGGTGGGTTTATAAAAAAATTTAGCATTTAATTTAACATTTAACATTTAGCATTTAGTATTTAACAAAAGTTCGGCTTATGGTGATTCATGTAGACGTTCATAAAACTCATTTAACATTTAGGATTTAACATTTATCATTTAAGAGTTGGCCAACTTTTATCTTCTTAAATTAAATGCTAAATGAAAATTCGACTGCGCATGTCAAAACCTGTCAAATGTCGGAATGTTTTCTGTAATGTCATAATTTGATATATTTTGGTTTTATTATTGTTTTGATCTGCGCTAAGTTAAAGATGGACTCACCGAATTGTGAAATTAATAAAGTTTTTGTAATGGTATCAATGTTATTACTGACAAGCAAGCGGCTGTCTTCTGTCAAAAGTCAAATATCATTACAATGCGCATGACCAAACATCTAATTTTAATATTTTTATGAACAGTGTCTAAATTACTAAATGCTAAATCTTAAATGTTAAATGTAAAATGTTAAATGATAAATGCAAATTTTTTTTTATAAACTCACCATTATTGTAGGTACAGTTATAGCTAAAAAAATAAGAGTGAATATTACATTTAAAAATTACATGTGTTCATATTTACATTTAAAAGTACAGAAATAACAAGCACTCCATACAACACTAACACAGTTATCAGTTAGTTGGGTTAATTAATTTTAGTGAAACAAGACGATAAAACAGCACATCACAAAATACTAAAGGTTAGCAGCACATTAGAAATACTAATCGTATAAAATTCACTAAAATGCAATGTTGCATCTTCTCTCTCTCTCTCTCTCTCTCTATTTTTTTTCTTGGTTTTGGTCCCTTTAGGTCCAATGCACCACTCTCCCCTTCCGGACTATGCTTTCCAGGACTTCGTCGGCGGAAAATCTGGATAATCGAGCTCGTAGCTCCCAGAAATTCCAAAAAGAAAACAAATAATTCAACAATCGATGCAATGCATAAATTGTCGGCTGTCAAACCAAGATCTGCTACTGGTGTTACGTATAACCTTTACTTTCACTACTGACAGTTCCCATGGCACGCCCATCTATTTCCCGCCATTTGAGAAATACCTCGTGTTCACCACCAAACAGGATACTATCAGCTTATAGGAATCTTCGCTCACAGCGCTTAGATCCAGAAGAAAGATGCCGTCAATTTAGCGTGAATCTTTCCTTGATCCCCGAAGGTAAAAGACGTTCGTACGACACCTCTAGCCGCCACTCCGGGAAGAACTTTGTAGTCCTCTACGCACGTCCGCACTGTCCGGAGGTCAAACAATGAGTAATTTTGCATCTTGCAATGTCATTCACTAATGACAGAAGATTTGAGGGTGCGTTCCTAGCTAAAAGGATTCCCTGGGTACGTTCCTAACAAATAATGCTCCTCGAATATTTTTCCAAGGAACAAGCTTTAGAGTTATGCGATAAAAAGGGTATATCTTTTTTAACACGCTTTTATTATTTAAAGTACGATTATAGAATTTTTAATGTGCAAATATAATTATTTGAGACTTTTTTTTATTCATTTTATTTCATTGTTCATGTAAGTTCAGAATACTGTTTATTTCTTTATTTCATTATTCCAGTGGCGTTGCGTGAGCAAAATCAGGTGTAGGCGAAGTCGTATTCGTGAGTCCCCTTTCGTCGACAAATGATCGTGAGAAAAAAATGAGGACCAAAATAGAGGCCCTCACTTTTTTTGCGAGGCCCTTAAGGCGTAGGCGAAATCGTATCCGTGAGGCCCCTTTTGTTCCCCGGAAAAAACTTAAGGAGCTAAAAAAAAAAACCTCACCACTTTAAACATAATCATTTTGGCTTTTTATGGTTTTTCATACATAATACAAATATGCATGGCCCCTTTCTATCACAGAATACAACTACAAGCCAAAAAAGGCCACACCCTTTCATTTTCTTTATCTCTATTTTATGTCCGTATGTCACATATCATACCTTAACCTTGCCGCGAGGCCCTTCCAGGCGCGAGGGCGTTGGCGACCGCCTACACCGCCTACGCCTAGCTACGCCACTGCATTATTCATTTAAGTTTAGAATACGGTCAATAAAAACGTTTCAGAAGGTTCTAAAAAGACGTTTGTAGTACGTTCATATAAAATGTTTTGTAAACGCTTTTTTAAACTTGAACGTTCGGACCTAAAGTGTACCTAAACCGTACGTTTTCTAAACATTATGTGTTATTAGGATACTTAGTTTTCCATTATTATAGTCATCATTTTTGCTCTCGGAATTCACGTTCTTATCCTTAAAATTATTTTTCAAGTTTATGCGTATAGGTTTAGAATCACTGTATATTGACGGCAAACTTTTACGTTCATGGTGTATTTTTATATGAAAAACAAAATATATTTAAAAATAAACATTAATATTAGCAATAAATAAGTACTATTGTGTATACCAAATTACTCGGAAAAAATGCTATTTTACGATATGCTAACGAGTCACCCTCATTCCATTCGGAAAAAAGGAGTTATGACAATAAATAGGATTTTGTAAACTTTGACTCCGTCTTGAGAAGTCGTTAAAAAGAAAATATTATGATTAAATTCATTTTTCCTTCTAGTGTATGTAAAATAAACCGTTATAGCTTAATCATGACTCTATAGATTGGAATTTAAAAAATACATTTTTGACAGCTAAAATGTAAAAAAGACATTTGAGGTGTCATTATATTCAAAATGTTATATTCTATTGAAATAAGATAAAATATACCGGTAGTGCCTTTTAAAATTTAAAAGTAGCAGTCATTTCCGGTTAAACCGGAAGTAAAAGCAAATAAGTAAATAGATCAAACAATCCACAATTATGTGAAATAACGATATACCAAATTTCATTTTTCTATCTTAAAAGTTACAAAATTATACGCGGAACAACCTGTGAGAAGCACCGGATAGAATTTTGCACTCTGCACAAATAATTTCTCCTAATAAAATACCGTTCTTAAGTCTTGAAAAAAACTGTATAAAATTTAAAAAAATAGTATAATTAAAATTTTGATTTAAAAATCAAAGATACTCTAGCTCTTTCTCTGCGTTGGATTGTTTCATTTTTTTTTAATAACAATCTAAAATTAGTCAATTACAAAACTAAATTAAAAGGGTAAAGCGCACAAATTTACAGTTAAAGCAAAAAAATGGTTGGCACAAAGAAATATAAATATTTCAAAGACCTAATTTTTTGATATAAAAAATAAAAACATATTTCAGCTTTTGTAGAAGAAAACTAACTCTAAAGTTAAATATTTAGGTTAATTAAATTTGTTGCTTAGACACTTTTGCTTCTTATCTTTTCAATTGAAATATGTAAATAAATATTTTTTCACGACCGTTTGGTTTTTGGTAGTTTATTAACTCATTTTCTTGCGTGTACCCAAATAATTACTATCAATTACAATATACCGGTTCAGTTAAATAACATAACACATAGGCAATGTGAGGAAAAGAGACAATCTACTTAAATACCGGCATGTAAACATGTGTGACTAGTAGTGCTTGTTTTGTTATTATATATTACTCGCCGATATACCAAAACCTATTGCTCATGCTGTATAAAATAAAAAACATCGTCTCACTCTGCATACTTTATTTTATTTTTTAAATTAAGCAGCACTTTAGGTTGAAAACAGTAAGACATAGAAAATTTATAGGCGTCATAGGTAAATTCCAAACTAATTAATTTATAATTTGTCATAAAAACGTAAAACAAAAATAACATACATGACCTTGTGTGTTTTAATTAAAAAAGCAAATTATGTAAAATAATTAAATTGTTATGCATTAAACTTGCAAAAAATAACTGTTTTTATAGACTGTAAATTGGTATTATAGGTTGGTACCAATGTACTTATGTTTTACTTATTTTACCACTTTTATTTGCAGGTATCGTCAATTAACAATTTCTGACTAATACACGTTTTAAATTATTTACTTAATTATTAAGGGATGTCTTTAAGTTAAATACTATACCTATTTCGTAAAGTAAATGATTTTTTTAAGTGATTGTGTTCATCACTTAAATAATTTAGGTACAGCTCCCCTGATATGTTTTGTAAAAATGCGATCGTATGGCAATTTTAAGACAAACTTTATAAAAGTTTACCAATAAAATATACTGTACTATGCTAATACAATAGAAACTTCTCGTGTCTTTTACGCTACGTTAATACGGTACCGCTATAAATCCAGTATTTTAAATTTAGTTTAGTGTTCTTGAGGTGGAGGTGGAATCCGTTATACGCTATTTTTTATTGACTTTTCAATTTTTATTGATAAAACCCCGCTTTAAACATCAAAATTCTAATCAAAGTGATCAAACTTAAACAAAACTCCTATGCTAGATTTACGAGCCAACATAGAACTACTTTTAATAACTTTGACCTTAATTAGCGTAACGGTAAGTATGCAGCTAACGTTCCTTAAATAACAGACTCCGATAAGCTAATACCGTAAAAACTGTCACAATTGTCAAATAAATCTTTGTTTGACCTCCGGAGAGTGCGGACGTGCGTAGAGGACTACAAAGTTCTTTCCGGAGTAACGGTTAGAGGTGCAGTACGGACGTTTTTACCTTCGGGGATCAAGGAAAGATTCACGCTAAATTGACGGCATCTTTCTTCTGGATCTAAGCGCTGTGAGCGAAGCTGATGGTATCCTGTTTGGTAGTGAACACAAGACATTTCTCAAATGGCGGGAAATAGATGGGCGTGCCATGGGAACTGTCAGTAGTGAAAGTGAAGGTTATACGTAACACCAGTAGCAGATCTTGGTTTGACAGCCGACAATTTATGCATTGCATCGATTGTAAAATTATTATTTGTTTTCTTTTTGGAATTTCTGGGAGCTACGAGCTCGATTATCCAGATTTTCCGCCGACGAAGCCCTGGAAAGCATAGTCCGGAAGGGGGAGAGTGGTGGATTGGACCTGAAGGGACCAAAACCAAGAAAAAAAATAGAATAGAATAGAATAATTGTCAAATAGCGTTACGGTGTGCGAAATTTGGTCAGAAGTGCCAATTATGAAATACCATTTTATTTTCTTCTTGTAATTTTTTTTCAAAAAAGTTTGCTTTTAGTTTAAAAACATGTTTGACATTCTGGTTAGTTCTGGTTTTTATTGGGAAAAATATGAAAAGTGATATACTGCCGTCCAATTGAAAAAACACCGTAGGTATGTGACATTTTTTTCAAAAATTAGTTTTTTTATATTTTCGTATTCTGTTAGCTTAAATCTTTCTATTGATACAAAAAATCAATATTTTAATTAAAAAAAACTACTTAAAAAAATATATATTTTGCATGTACATGTACATATACGTATGATTAAAAAACGTTGTTCTAAACCAAACTAACTTTAAGAGTTTTGTTCAGATCGACTTAAAATTTTGAGAATATATTCTTCAAATGTTTAACAATAAGAAAAGAAAAAAATTGAGTTACAAACCCTTACTCCCCCCTAAATTTATATCATCGCCATTTTCCTAAAAGTTATAAAATTGCACATACGGTGTTTTTCCATTGGATGACAGTATAGCGAAATAAATAAAAAAACATTATTAAAAAAAGGAGTTCTGTCCCTAATGAGGAATATGTACCTAATAAGGTCATATGCTATGATCCTAATATGGAATAAAGTATTACGCATATAAATAATGGTTAAAAATAAAATCGTAAACATCATGAGAAAAATTCCTTAGTTTCATAATACATTTTTAATTTATTAAACGAACTTAATGGTATTTTTTAACGTTTAGAATAAAAAATAAAACTTATTAAATAAATAAAGTATTGAAACAGCAAAGATAAGGCAAGAATAAAATAAAATGCATAAAAAAAGTAAATATTTATAGTAACAGAAAGTTTACAAATTTTTGTCCTTGGATTTTTACGTACCTACCTTAGGTATGTATATGGAATAGAAATCAAATTAGGAACAGCGTGCCATTCCATATTAAGGTGCCCGGTCATCTTTCTTTTACGTTGACTAAACTGCCATTTTAATTTTAAATCAAAGCCGTACGTGGGGGTAGAGCAATGGGGGCAACGGCGTACTGCCCTGTTTTAGATTACAATATTAGAAATTTAAACAAAACTGTAACAAACATACAAAACATAAGCATATATTTCTATTTAGTAGCGTAGCGACGGGGGGGCAGTTGAAGGGCCCCGTTTTGGAGGTGAGGACCTTTTTTGGCCCATCAAAAATTTTTCCATTATAAAAAAATCATTTGCTGTAATGCTAAGGGCCTTGACTTTACTTTTCGCCCCCGGTTCCAACACCTCTAACTACGCCACTGTGTGTATAAATTTTTTAATACATACATACATAGAAATCGGGTTGTGACATTACAATATCTATCATAAACAGTTTATACACGCTTGTCCAAAGCTTTATCGAGTTACGACAACATGCTGGTAATATCGTCGCTTTGTTGCTACTTTTAGTTTGTTCAATTTTATGGTATTCCGTGGGTATTTCATAAAAGGAACATATTCTATATTTGGTACTTTTCCTCTATATAATAAACTAAATAGCTGACCTACCTATCTATTAGTAGTTTTTACAATGGAAAGTAATTAATTATATGTTGTCTCAATATTTGTTATCCTGACAGTAATAAAATTATTTAAAAATAATAATTAGAATTAAAATATTGTTTTCTTTTTTTACTTATAACCGTTAATGAGTTCATTGACATTGTGGTATACGGAGTATTTTAAAAAATTGAATTTTGTTCAAAAGGAAAATATTGTTATTTTTAACAATATTGAAAATTGTTATACAGAAAAAATGTTTAAAATTAAAAACAACAAAATGCAAACTCGTCCATTTACAAGAAAAACTTTTTCTTAAAATTTTTATGTCATAACGATAAGAATTTGAATTTGTACATAAGTAAATACTTATTTTAAACTGTAATACCTTTTAAGAACTGCCAAAACAGCGAAAAGTCACAGACACTCTCGTTATCGCATAAAAAATTAAAGAAAAGGTTTTTTTCAAATAAATGAGTTTGCATATTTGAAAGTAATTTTTGATTTTAAACATTTTTTCTTTTTTACTATTTTTAAAATTGTCAAAAATAACGGTTTCTACTTTCCTCTTGAACAAAATTCATATCTTTTAAGATACCTCGAATAGCATTAAAAAAATATAATCAGATGATGGCATTTTAGGTTTTAAAATATGCAGAACTTTTTATAAAAATAACTTATTTGTAAAATAAATAATAACGTATGTAGACAACTGTATAACTGCATTGTAATTATTATTTCTCCCGCTTTATTTTAACGAAAATGTGGTCACTTTAACGTCAAAATAAATTTTATTTATGATTTATGTCCTAAAATTCACCCCTGGTACAACTATTAGTTGCCTAATTTTTTTCTTTATGATAATAAAAGTAAAAAACCAATTTTATCGGAGGATAATGAGGAGAGTTACCATCGATGATGACAAAAATGTTATGTGTGTTTTTTTTATAAGTAGCAATTTTAAGTCGGAAACAAAAAATGTAATTGTTTGGTTTTTAATTTAATTTAGTACAAGGTTGTTAAAAAAGTTGCCATCAAATAAAAGGGAAGCAATTGCGAATAAATAAAAATAAAAAAAAACAAGGTACTAGGCTATCGTGTCTTTTAGTAATATTTATTTACGTTGTTAAACGAGATTGTTTCTCCTCAATCAAATATCTAATTTCTCTATTATAGTCGATTGAAATGTTACATTAGGGGTAACAATTTTTAGAGGACGCAGTTTTATTTTTTAGTTGTTATGGGAAGGTCAAAGTAAAGTTACAAAGTTAAAAAAGTGGAAAATTGGTCACACAAAAAAAACTTAAAACATTTTTTGTTGCAAATTCAAATTTCTTTAATTTTGATTAAGTTAATTTTTTTCTAGGATTAAAAATAAAAAGTTATTAACAAAAATTGCGACCTGTGGTAAATCAATTTATTTTTTAACCTGTTTAACTTTTTTTTGATTTATTTTGCAAGAAAATGACACTAGAGCATTTTTATAGAATAATCTTTAAAGAATAATTTTGGTTTAATAAGTTTTTATCGTTTGGTAAAATATATCAAAATTATAAACAAAAGTAGATATCAATTTCTGAAATTTGTTAACCTATCAAGACTAAATACCTTTATTTACAGTGTAGTCGAGCGGGTTGGAATAAATTCATGAAAAATTCAGTGGTTTGTTTTTAAAAAAACATTGAAACACGTTGATTTTTGTTTTTAACTTCGGTGTTTTTCATAGTAAAATCATGTATACAGGGTGGCCCACAAATAAGCAATACCTATCAGCTTTATTTTTTTTAAATAAAAACACCAATTTTTTATTACATTTTGTTACGTGTAAGCGTTTTTCTAAAAGACAAACCCTTAATATTAAATATTTTTTCAAAACTTTTATATATTGCATGAATTTGTGGTAAATTTCTCAATAACTGTTAACTTTATGTATAAGACATGGTACATGAAAAACAGTTAGAATATTATGTAAAATTTAAAAGTGCAATTAAAAAAAAAAGTTGATGGTCATTGCTTATTTGTGGTCCACCCTGTATACATGATTTTACTGTAAAACACCGCAGCCCAAAACAAAATCGACGTGATAAAAAAACAAACCACTAATTTTTTAATAATTTTTTCCAACCCACTCGACTACACTGTAAACAAAGGTTTACTCTTGACGGTTGACAAATTTCAGAAATTGATATCTACTTTTGTTTATAACTTTGTTACTTTTTATCGAACGATAAAAAGTTATAAAACCAAAATTATTCTTTGAATGTTATTCCATTAAAATGTATTGATTTTATTTTTATCACAAAATAAATGGAAAGAAAATAATTACAGTTAAAAAGATATGTAGCATGAACAAGTAGCCCTAATTTTCGTTAATAACTTTTTAATTTTTAGTCTCAGGAAAAAAATTAACAAAACCAAAATTATAGAGAATTTAATTTGCAACAAACAATGTTTTATAGTTTTTCATATAAATAATAAACATCTCTTTTCCAAGATGGCGGCCGCAGAACAAGAGTGACGACCCCACAAACTTGAATTTAACTTTACTCTGACCCCTCTTGATAACTAAAACCAATGATATATTTATTTAAATAAAATAAATCGTTGCTAAAACATAAAATTGAGTCTTTTAAAAATTGTTCGCTAAGGCTATAAAAATGTGAACATTTCAATGGACTATAATAAAATATTTAATATTTTGCTTCTTAACAATTTTAACGCGATGTTCAATTAGTAGTTTTGAGTTACACAGACCACGCCTATGAATAATTTTATCTTTTTACATCGGGTTATAATCCGGGCACCGGCAAACAAATAATTGATTTTATGAACAATGAATAACCAGTCCCTTGTCTATGGATTTTATGTGTGTACACCTACTAGCTTCGCAAGGTGCAAGTAGGAACTTTCTCGGCCACTGTCTGTACAAGTAATAAACTATACTAACGTACACGCGGCTTTAAGCAAGTTACTTGAGCAAGTAACAAAAAAGGTTTTTCTATTTATTTACTTGCGCAAGTACTAAATTTAGTGTTTTACATGCTGCATGCACTTTTCGCAGAATTTCTTTACTGGATTTAGCAGTTTAAGCTACCTGGCACGTGTAAAAACCCAGTTAAAAGTAAAACACTAAAGGTTTAGTAGTATAATACTCCTAAGTAGACGGCAAGTTTAATCGAATAGTGAAAAGTTTTCTATTATAAGACATACAGTGTGGGCCAAATTAAACTTGCACACTTTTTAACCTATAACAACTGTTGCGCCCATCTTTTTCATTTTTAAGGGGCTAATAGGTAGATATGTTTTCTCTAGATTTGCCAATTTTGGTCAAATAGATGTAAATAAGACTGGACTTACGGGACTTTTTCCAAAATGATGCATTAAACTGCATTAAACTGCAAAAATGCAAAAAAAATTTATCTACAATTGGGCTAATACGTATATTTTTAATTAATTTGCTGTTAAGTTTGGTCAGCATCCAACTCAGTAACCATGGCAACCTCACATTTTTGATTTTTAAAGGATACTAAAAGAAGTTCTTTTTAAAATCGAGAAAAATGCATGTTTTATGGGGAGCATTATTTATCAAAAATAATTATAATTCCTAAATCCTTAAATTTTTATGGGAAGCATTATTTATCAAAAATAATTAAAATTCCTAAATACTTAAATTGTTGACAAATTCGCTTTTACCGAATCATTTCCCATAGGTCGTCTACAAGAAAAACGTATTAGCTTAATTGTAGCTTAATCAGATTTCTTTTGCAACGAGGTTAAATACAGTATTTTGGAAAAAGTCCAGTCCTGTCGAAGTTAATTTGACCCACCCTGTATATTGCACAATTTTCAGCGTACCTACATTTTTACTTTAAAATTGTTTTCCGATAAAAAAATAATATTCTGGCATGTTGGCAAAAATAATTAGGACTATAGGGAATTGGTCCAAAGATTGTATTCAGGCAAAGTAAAATTAATTTAATTATTTTGAGTGGATCGGCACTAATTTCAGCTAACTGCAAATTATACAGGGTGTCCTGTAAGTCTACCGACAAACGTTAAGGTGTAATTCTATAATAAAAATTAAAAAAAAACTAACCATTTCTTGGCATGGTCATTTTGTTTCGCTAATATCAAATTTTACTGTAAAAATCAACTTTGTTATTTATTCCTAAATTAAATAATAATTTACGAAAACATTAGAATTTTTTAAAACTAAATGGAAATTTTAAAAATGTTCTTATTTTAGAAAATATGCAGTGGTGTATCATATTTTTCTTATAAAATATTTTCCTCAAACCCCTCATGGACGACACTGGTATTTTTTTCTTGCATGCCAAATAAAGTATTCTGATTCATAAGAGGCGTCCCCATTTTTTTAAATATCTGAATTAGTATAAAAGTTATTATCAAAAAAACAATATTAAAAAAAATTAACACCCTGTAGTTCCAAAACTACAATTCGTACAATGTTCATATGAAGTTTTTCTTATTTTTCATTGTAGAATCACCTCTTAAAGTGTGTCGGTAGAGTTACTGGACACCCTTCATATACATATGTATAATAGTTTAACAGAAGATTATGATTTGTGCCAGACATATTTAGGTCATTCCATTATCGCGGGTGCAACATTATTTAGCCACATGTATTAGTAGTAGTGAATAAATAAAAAAATATTTAAAATAAAATAAGTCTTTAGACGTATACATTTTAATATATTTACCTAATATTAGTTTAACCTTATTTTTAAATAATATTTTAAAACCCAGGAGAAAGGTTCAAATTGCCATAGCGGGTGCAACAAATTTGGCCATGCCTTCTCAGACCATAGACAAAAAACCCAAAAATTTGTTAATTGTGATACAATAATTATGTTATGCCTAAATATTTTGTAAGCTATTTAGGTAACAAAGTACATAAAATAAAAACTCTAAACAAAACAAAAATAATTAATTATTTTTAAGTTAATCGTAGGTGCAACCAGTCTAAGTGAAAATAAACATCAATTCTATTTATATAAAAATAAAATAAGAGAATAAATTAAATTTATTACTCACTAGTATACTTAGTATACTTTTGTTATCGCTCTATTTATTTCTTTTTCAAATGCGTCATACTCGTCGAAAATTCAAAGGGGTTTTTTCGTGTTAACACAGTTCAAAACATTTTAAAAACATTTGAATACCTATCTCTATCTAACTCTCATATTTGTATTGCCATTTCCAATGCGGTTTGAACCACTCCGATGAATACGGTTAAGTCGAAAAAATGACTCAAATCTTAGCAAAACCTGTTTAGCGCCAGTGTTTCAGGTATGATTTTACAATTTATATCAACTCTTCGAATTGATAGATTTTTAAACGTGCTAAAAAAGAAATATGTAAAATCAAATAAAAATAAATTAAATTTTATTTCGGCTTTCTTCTTTGCACTTATAACACAGAAAAAACAACTATATAGGGGAATTTCAAAAATTAATGTCGGGAATCATATATAGCGGAATCGCCCATTTATAATAAAGTATTTTATTTTATTTGTATTTATATTGTTTTTAGAAATGAACCTAACCCAAACCCAAATAAGTTCTAAAACTTCAACCAGCCACCTTCTTTTCCCAGGCTATGAACTTATTTCGTCTTTTCGCCCACATGGTGGTGTGGTCTTCTACTAAATATATCTATTGTTTGTACCGATCTCCATCTGACAATTCCTATGTCGAATTCTTTGACTTTCTTTCAACAAAGATCGACAGTATCATTTCCCAGTTTCCAATGGCCGAAGTAATCGTGCTTGGCGATTTCAATGTCCAGAATAAGGATTGGCTAGGCTCTTCAAAAACTGACCCTCAAGGTAGAGCAGCCGAAATCTTCGCAGTCAGTAATTCTCTTACCAACCTTATTATGACTCCTACCTACTTTCCTAGAGTGCCAAATTATAGCTCAAACCCCTTAGTTTTTTTTCTTACTTCTAACCCTGAACTTAATGAAGCATCTGTTACTGCCCCTCTAGGTCGCTCAGATCATGGCTTAGTTACTGTATCTTACTTGGCGTAGCCTTGGGACACTATCTGCTTTTCTTCCCAGGATCCTTCCGAAATCTGTAACCAACTGACCGAGTCAATTCTATTGGGCGTTGAAACCTATGTACCTCACACCAAAAAAACCATCAAACCCTTTAATCACAAACCTTGGTTCACTAAAACATGTGACAAAGCTAGAATTTTAAAACTTCAGGCTCACAAGAAGTTTCCACAGGATCCTAGTCCAGAAAACCGACTGGCCAGCATTGAAGCAAGACACCACTACCACCAACAATCTCAGACGCCAAGAACTCCTTTGATAACCGTATAAAAAACAAAGTACTTTCTTGCTTAAATGGCAGCAAATCCTTCTGGTCCTTTGCCAAAAACATCAGTAGAAATTTCTGTACCAGTTCTTTTCCACCATTAACTTTGGAAGATGAAATTATTTCTACATCTAAAGGAAAGGCCGAACTATTTGCGAAACAATTTGCTGCCAATTCAACCCTTCCTCCACCTGTCAGTCATCCAATTCCAACTGTTCCCCCAGTTCCTCACAAAATGCCCAATATTATTTTTAAGGTAAAACACATTAAGCGTATCCTTTCTTCTCTTAACACTAAGAAATCGTCTGGGCTAGATGGAATACCAGCAATCGTTTTAAAAAATGTGCTCCTGAACTTGCACCTATTTTAACCAGGCTCTTTCGAATTTCTTATGACACGGGTATATTTCCAGACAGCTGGAGAGCTGCACGTGTCCAGCCTATTCCCAAGAAAGGATCTAAATCTCTTCCCATTTTCACTCCTCTCAATGCTTTGTAAAGTAATGGAGAAATCCATTAACTCGCAAATTCTTAGGTACTTAGAAAAACATAAAATTTTACATGACAGGCAATACGGATTTCGTCACAAGAGATCTACAGCAGATCTTCTTGCCTTCGTTTTATACAACTGGAACAAGTCTCTTGTGTTTCTAGGTGAGTCCCAGATCGTTGCTCTTGATATATCTAAAGCTTTCGACCAAGTCTGGCATGACGCACTTCTTAATAAACTTCCCTCCTACGGTCTTCCAACTAAACTCTGATCTTGGCTCTCCAGTTATCTTTCTAATCGACGTATATCAGTCATTGTTGATGGCCACTCTTCAAGCTTTCATGAAATTAATGCTGGAGTGCCTCAGGGTTCAGTACTAGCACCAACTTTGTTTCTTCTTCACATCAACGACCTTCTTTCTTCGACAACCAATCCCATTCATAGTTATGCTGACGATAGTACCCTTCACTCCACTTTTCAGGTTTCCAAACCAATCTCTCAACCCGACTTGGAAAGCAAACGCAGGGCGATGCAGAAATCTCTTTCACAGGATCTCAATTTGATATTGGATTGGGGCGCCAAAAATCTCGTTCAATTTAATGCATCCAAAACACAATCGTGTTCCTTGTCGCAGAAAAAATCATCAAACACTCACCCTTTGCTTATGAGTGGCCAGGTTTTGCAGGGAGGGGACACATTTAACCTTGTGGGCATCACATTTGAGAATAACCTTAACTGGCATAAACACATTGTATCTATAGGCACCGCGGCTTCAAAAAGCTTGGATTTCTTTTCCGAGCCAAAAAGTATTTTTCTCCTTCCAATTTATACACTTTGCATGTGTCCCAAATTCGACCCTCTCTGGAATATTGTTCTCATGTCTGGGGAATGGCATCCCCTACAACCCTCAGCATTCTTGATGCCATTCAAAGAAGGGCTGTTCGTCTTATTAATGATCAATTACTTACTCAAAGACTTTCTTCTCTTGCCCATCGTCGAGCTGTGGGAGATCTATCGCTCTTCTATAGATACTTTTACGGCTTCTGCTCCGACGAATTGTCCAGTATAGTCCCTCCTCTTGCAGTTCCCAACAGAGAAACTCGTGGTGCCGCGCGTATGCATCCCCATACAGTTCAATCGGACAGGCCCCGAACTTCCCATTTCGTTCGTTCTTTTATCCCTAGAGTTTCTAGACTGTGGAACCTACTGCCAGCGGAGGTCTTTCCTTCCCCCAAATCTTCAAGTTTTTAAGTCCCGTGTTAACAAACTTCCTCACACTTCTAACCCTGAACTCTATAAAGCATCTGTTACTGCCCCTCTAGGTCGCTCAGATCATGGCTTGATTATTGTATCTTAACTCTGTACATCCTGAAGTAAATGAATGCATACCACCACGCACCGTATGGCACTACAACTCAGCCGACTGGGATGGCCTTAGGGACTTTTTCGCCACATACCCTTGGGACACTATCTGCTTTTCTTCCCAGGATCCTTCCGAAATCTGTAAGGAAGTGACCAAGTCAATTTTATTGGGCGTTAAAACCTATGTACCTCACACCAAGAAAACCACCAAACCCTCTAATCATAAACCTTGGTTCACTAAAACATGTGACAAAGCTAGAATTTTAAAAGTTTAGGCTCACAATAAGTTTCTACAGGATACTAGTCCAGAAAACCGACAGGCCAGCATTGAAGCAAGAAACCACTACAACCAAACAATCTCAGAAGTCAAAGACTCCTTTGATAACCGTATAAAAAACAAGGTACTTTCTTGCTCAAATGGCAGCAAATCCTTCTGATCCTTTGCCAAAACATCAGTAGAAATTTCTGCACCAGTTCTTTTCCACCATTAACTTTGGGAGATGAAATTAATTCTACATCTAAAGGAAAGGCCGAACTATTTACTAAACAATTTGCTGCCAACTCAACCCTTCATCTACCTGTCAATCATCCAATTCCAACTATTCCCCCAGTTCCTCACAAAATCCCCAATATTATTTTTAAGGTAAAGTACATTTAGCGTATCCTTTCTTTTCTTAACACCAAGAAATCGTCTGGGCTAACTGGAATACCAGTTTTAAAAAAAATGTGCTCCTGAACTTGCACATATGTTAACTAGGCTCTTTGGAATTTCTTAAGACACGGGTATTTTTCCAGACAGCTGGAGAGCTGCACAGTGTCCGGCCTATCCCCAAGAAAAAATCTAAATCTCTTTCATCCAACTATAGATTCTAGTTTCCTATATGAACATATGTCCGAAAACGCTTCTTTTTAGAGATTCAGGGTGTTAAAGAAAAAAATGTATTTAGTATATTGGTTAACAGCAGCAAGAAACATTTTTAGTAAAATAAAACCAAAAAAGCCAGTGGCGTCCGTATCATATTGGTATGGACTATTTTTCAAGAAAAAATGGTGCGCAACTGCTGTTTCGAAAAATAAAAATTTAGTTTTAAAATTCTCATTGAATTGGGAACAAATTTAATTCCTTGATTTTTTCCGAAAAATGCACAGTTTTTAAATAAAAAAACCACTTTGATGCGTGACGAGTTTTCTAATAATAAAAATTATTTGATTTTTTTATTAAAATGCTAAACATTTTTTTCGCAAATTCGTCATGCATTAAAGTGGTTTTAATTTTAAAAAATAAAAGAGGTCAAATTTGTTCCTAATTCAATGGGGATTTTAAATATATTTTTTTTTTAGGAGGGGGAAGCGATGGAGCAACTTTTTTTTGTTTTTTGAAAAATACTATATTGTAATAGGGTACGGACGCCACTGTTATGTTTTTAATAGTTTACCTAAAAAAATGTCTTTTACCACTGTTAAGCAATGTACTAAATACCAAATAAATATCAAAGGGGTTTAAAAATTTAATAAAAAATGTTTTTTTTTTACAAAATAGTTTCTCTAAAAGAATGTTTTTTTGGACATATGTTTATATAGGCAACCAGGGCTTATTTTTGACGTAGAATATGCCCTTGAAAATTGCACATTTGCATGAATTTTGGAATACCCTGTATAACCTTCATAACGCCATAAATAATGACGGTATGAAGTAAACAGGTTTAAAAGTTTTATGTTAATCCCCTTACTGCGCATACATTACATACAACAAGCACCATTTACTTTGTATGTATTTTTAACACGCTTTTTAATACGCTTTTATTAGCTTGGGTTGTAATATTAGCTTAGGTTGTATCTATCTATCTATCTATATATCTATCTATCTATCTATGTAACGGAATCTTTGAGCCTAATTTTTACCAACTTCCAGCTATTCGATTTCTTTGAAACTTTGCACACGTATCAAGGACCCATGACAATGCAATAATCTGCAAAAACATCTGGCAAGTTCCAGCATTTTCCAGGAAAACCGGAAAAGTGAAAATTCGTACGTTCTGGCGTATGCGCTAGGATAGACAATTGAATAATCGATCTTGACAACATTTGCCGACGGGTTGGGGACCGGGATAAGGTTGCAACACCTTAGTTAAACAAGCGTGCGTCCACCCATAGGACGCAACCCCTCGGCAAACGACAGGAAGACCATGGGGTTAACAAGAACCCCCGTTAAACGGGTACAAACCCCGTTACATGCAGACCAACCTGAAACTTGTTCGGAGTAGTTGCGTTCTGAAGCCCCATGCAACAGTGAAGCTTTAAATGAAATGATTAGATTACGAAATAGTTCGTGAAACATTTCAATATCACATGACCGCAGAAAACTAATAGATATATCGAACTAAAAAATGAAAAATAAATAATAGTTTAAAAACTAAAAAAACACGCTTTTATATGCAACCGAACTAAAAATTAGAAAATAATTTTTCATTACAAAGAGTTTGTCATTTCAGAATAAAAGCGTGTGTGTATACCTATAATTAAAAGAAATGAAAGTGAGGACCTTTTTTTTTTTTTGCTCTTCAAAGAAGAAGCCTATGGGCGGCAAACATGTAATTGCGCCTCTGCTTCTACCTGGGCAAATAGTGTATTTTCATTTAAAATTCTAATTGCCTCGGCAAATGCTATCATCAAACAGTCAATTATAATAGCATTTATTTCTATTTGCCTAAGCAATTTTTAGACAAATGGAAATAGAAATATTTGCATTACCAAAACTGTCACATTAGGGGGTCATGGTTAGTTTTAGCTAGTTAAATCTTTTTTAATTACTCAATAAAGCAAATTAAAAAAAGGATTCACCAAACCAAAACTAACCATGACCGCCCTAACGTGACAGTTTTGTATGACTGTCTATAGCACTTCGAACCAATCAAATTACACATGCTTTTGCTTTTTACTGAAGTCTGCAAAACACAATGTACGTCTAATATGTATGTTATTAAATATATGTCACAGTCATTTAAAAAATTGATCTAAAAGTTATATTGGTGTTTTTGTTTGTACATATATTTTTTTAAACACCCTTTTTAGTTGTCGATATAAAATATTGTATTATTTAGCGTTTAATAGTCATAAAATGTCGATTGTTTCTACGATTTGATCTTGTTTTGGTACCGGGGCGGGAAATAAAAAATGTAATAAGAAAGTTTCAAAAAATTATATGTTATCTACTGAAGTAAAGCTAAATTTTAGTAGATAGTACTAACTAATTTAGTAAAAATTTAATTTTGTTTCGGCGAAACATGAAAAAATCTTTCAGAAATTTTGAAAAAAGATACTGGTAATCTAGTATGGCAAATGCAACTTTGCGCCACTAGTGGTAATCGAATTGGATTTTTTTCTCTTGACCCTAAATACATACATCAGAGTAGGCAGTTCGTATAATTGCCACTTAATACATTTTGGCAATTTCTCTAGGTTTTTCAAATGGACGATATCACCAATGAAATTAGTTGTGAAAAAGTAATCAAATCCTCGTATAAGTAATGGTTTTAATGGTAAAAAGGTAGTAGCGTGGTGGACCTTAATTTTATTGTCTACGTGTATAGTTGACTTAATTGCAAAAACAAAATTATGACTCGTCTAATATATAGTATGTCTACAAATATACTTTATAATAGCACAAAGGCACAAAAGAACTTAAAATCACTCTTCGAAAGCACATGGCACGACGCTTTTTAACAATAATACTAGTAATTATTCTTGTTTTAAAATTATTTAAAAACTTATTTTCCACTTTTTAGTTCAATGTGCTTCAAAAAAAATGTGTGTGTTTACCAATGCGTGTAAAGGAGACGCAAAGGGAAGCAAGCTTATTTGATTGTTGGACATAATACCAAATATGGTATTTTTGTAAAGATCTTTATAATGGTGTTATAATATAGATGGTGTGGCATCCTGTATATCTTAGGACATAATAAAAATTTAATAATTTATTCAAAAACTACAGAATTAACTCATTAAACTAATATTTTTGTTAACTTTGTGGGTTAAAAAGATAAAAGTTTAGGGGATGTAAATTTATAACTGGACTTTCGGTAGTATTTATGCTATGTATATACAAAAACTGTAAATAATTTTTATAATTAACGAGTTGTATTAATAATTTTGGATTATCAGGACCTTGGATGTTAAAAACATTTATAATTAGCTTTAATACAACTATATTTTTCTTTTCCTATTAAGGAAACCCAAGATTCTAAAACAGTTACCTACCGTACTCTGGGTAAGCTGCTGCTAAAACTATCTGTTTTTAGAAGTGTTGCAACTATTTGCAATTCTAAGTATGATAGCTTTAATACACATTAAATTTGCTACAAAACAGCAAAAAATTGCAAATATACTTTTTTATACTTTTTTTAATAGCTTAGCAAATTTGCCAAAACAAAACAATGAATAAAAATCTTCACCATTTTCTTTCAATAAAAAAAGACAAATTAATGGACATAACATAATTAAATCCTTAAAATTTAATTAAGAAATTTACATGTATTTGTCACCTCCGCCATATAAGAATCATAAAAAGATTTTTTTTATAAAAATTCTTGCAATTTAGGCAAAATCGCAACTGATCTATCTGCTAATATACTACTTGCAAATTGTCTATACTTTAATGCGGTAAATTTCAATGGTGCCAGAACATTCAAATCCATGAATTTAGGGTATGATTATTTGGTTAATTTAGTATCATTTTTACTAAAAATAGGATCCTACGCTAAAAAAACGAAAATTAGGTTTTTGTCCACAGATCGCATGCACTGTGACACGGTCTATATTGCTAGACTGACGCCTCATAGGAAGAAAAAAGTTTGAATGCAGGCACTGTGATTATTTCTTATTTCTCATTAAAATCTGAGCCTTATATTGCTCTTTAAGCATTAAAATACCTAAACAATATTACAAATGCAAGAAAATAAGAATTTTTAAATAAAATTTTGGACCACGATGCTTCCTTTCCGAGATACAGGGTGTTAAAGTTTTAAGAAAAAAGTGCCTTTTTTATCATATCTTTTGACCACTCCAGATATTTCCACTAAATTTGGTACACTTCTTTTGATTATTACATTACATTTTTACTGTAACAGTTTTTAACACCACTAGCATTCGAACAAGATTTGTATTGATTTTTTTAAAGAAAAAATAGTATGCCACTGCTTTTTCTTTATCTTTTTCTTATTATCTTTGAAATACTGATTTACTTGGGGGTTAATTTGGTCTCTTGATAGTTTTTCGTACGACGAACGGTTTGCGTTTGAAAAAATATAAGACATTTTGATGCGTGGCAAAATCGCTAAAAACTGATATGTTGTTTTGTATGTAAAATTCGTTTTTGTTTAATTCGTATTAAAGTAAGGTCAAGTACTTTACTACATGTCATTAAATAGTTGTTGCTTTTAAAAAAGCTACTACACAGTCAAAAACCTAAGTTTTAAAAAATATCTAAATAGCTTCTATTTTTTAACCAAAAAGCGTTCGTTCTAACGGAAAAATATCAATAGGCCAAATTTAACCCCAAAGTAAATGAGTATTTTAAAAATAATCCTAAGTAATCCAGATATTTTACATTTAGTGGCGTAGCGTAGGCAAATATATGCGTAGACGATGACGTATCTGCGAGCAGTAGCGTAGCTAGGCGTAGGAGGTGTAGGCGGTACCTACGGCCTCGCGCCTGGGGGTCCTCGTGGCAAGGTGTAGGTATGGAATGTGATATAAGAAAAATACCGATATGAAAGATGCTTGTAAGGGGCCCCGCCAAACTGTAGAACGTGTTAAAAAGTAAAAAAAAATGAGGGAGGATTTTTTTATGGTTCCTAATAATTTTTGTCTGAAAGGAGCCCCGCAGACACGACTTTGCCTACGCCTAATTTTGGTCACGCAACGCCACTGTGTGCGAGGCCCCTCTTTGTCGATGAAGATAAAATATACTTAGATTGGAGAAGAAGAATTCTTAAATTGAAGCTTGAAGTTGATGTTAAATTATTGGCATAAACGGAACCTATGTAATAACCCACTGTTTAAAGCACTTAAAAAACTTATCAAATTCTTTAACTAGGGCCGCCGAGAGCCGTCTGGGGCCCCAGTACAGACAAAAGCTATGGGCCCCCTCAATGGTGAAATAAAAAGAAATATGCCCCTATAGAAGAACTAGATCCCAAATCCCAATAAATTTGTAAAAAAATAGTGGCCCAGCCTACGGGTCCTCCCCTCGGGCCAGGGCCTCAGTAATATGTACCGCCTTCAATGCCCTCTCGTCGGGTCAGGTCATGTGACTAAAAAAACAATTAAATTTAAGAAATTTGACAGTTCCATTCTGTTTTTACGCACATGGGACGACGGCTTTAATGCCGGATTCTAACGTTGGGTCAAGTTCGTATATCCTAAAATTATAGATTATATCGATAGAACAGAGAAGTTTAAGGTAGTATATTAGCCAGTTGTTATTTTGCCTAAATTGCAAAAAGTTTTACACAAATAAATAGTGTTTTTATCAATCATATATGATGGAGGCGACAAATATGTATAAGTATAGGTAAATTTCCAATAATAATTATTGCTTTGTTTTGGAAAATTCATTAAGCTATATAGAAGCACAAAAAGGTAAATCAGCAGTTTTTTCTATTTCGTAGAAAAATGGACATTAGGGCTACCATAGTAATTTTTGAAAATCTTTAAAGAATAAATCGTTTTTACCCTGCATGATTTACCCACAGTGACTATTTTAAAGCTTTGCTTTCGGAAAATAGGACAAAAAAGTTGCAAAGAGCTAATTATATATGCTTTAAACCTCCAAGACTTTGATGATCCCAAAGTTATTACTAAAACTCGTTATTTAAAATAGTATATTACATTACAAGGGTGGCAACTGACTTATTTCACACGAGTAGGAATATTGTTGCACGAGGCGTCAGCCGCGAGTGCGGCAAACCCACGAGTGTAAGAAAGTGATTTTTACACAAGTAATGTACACTATTTTTCCTACGACCACAAGTTATTCACCAAAAAAACAATGAAAGTTGTTTGTCTTCATAGAAAAAATAAGAAAACAATTGAAAACTTTGCATCACTAGGGTGATATATACTTTTCCTTACTGCGATATATTATACTGTTTAACAATATTTTTATATCAAAAATCACCTACCTAGTAGCTTTTTATCATTTTAGAATTAAAAAAGGTTCTCATTTAAAAAATATTGTATGGCTTTTTCAATGTAAATCCCATTAACAGCCTGATAACTCCAAATTTATTTTAAATAACAATGACAGCGATGACAGCTTTATATTATACATTGCAACACTAGTGTTGTAAAGTACTTTGCAACACTAGTGTGAAATAAAGCATATTCTATGCATGAAAACAGTGTGCTATTTACTATTTTCACATGTGGTCGTAGGAAAATCTTATTAACAGTTTAATATATATTATGTACCGTGCGTCCAGTTAAAAATTAACGACTACTTAACTTCTCGTCCTACAAGATCAACAAAAGTATCAGTTAATTGGCTTACTTCTGCAGTTTTGAAATCAGTTATCAAATTTTTATTATCTTTTAAAATAAAGAGGGTAAGACAAAAACTATATATATATATTTTTAGTAAAACACCCTGTACATTATATCACCATTAAAAAAATCATTCAAAGAGCATTACAAAAATGCAACATTTGATAGAACGAAACCTTGAAATCGACCAATTAGAACACGTTTCTAAGTTCGATCCGATAGGTTGAATCGGATTTAGTTTAACGATGTACTTCTATTCATAGTTCGGCCATACAGTCACCCAACGTGTGGCGCCGGAGGTGGGCGCAAGGCCGTGGGCGGCCGCTCTCACCGCCTACCCTTAGCTACGCCACTTTACACATAAAATTTTTAGACTTCTTTTTGGTATTTTTAGTAAAAGGTTTTTTTATAATTATAATGGTAAGCAAATAATTAGGCTGGCTCCGAACACATTAAATAACTAAAACAAACTGAGTAAATAGTATGTATGTATAAAAAATACTAACATCTTGGACAAATATTTAATGAACTTGCATATTTTCGAAATTATGCGAAATTATAAGTATCGTCGCTAGACAGTCACATACAGTTTATCCGCTAATTAATGGTACACAGAGAAACTACAGATTCCTTGTGCCAAAATATTAACATTTAACCAAATATCCATATATCCAAAAGTTGATAATAAGAAAGATCTACGGTGTCAAAGTGAAAAAAATATGTTTAATTTATTTTAATAATTCTGATCCGGTTTAAACAACGTAATTAGTGTCCGACCGAAATTTTGGTTTTGGATTCGGCCAATTTTAGCCAAAAATCAAGTTTCGGCGGCAGTTTCGGTTTCGGTCAAAATTGGCCGAAACTTTTTCCGAAACCGAAACTGATTTCAGAAGTTCTCGTGCGCGCTCGCATAACTTTGTTTTTCGCGGCAATCCTCTCAACCCATTAACGCCTACAGGAGCCATATGATGCCAGCAAGAGGCTCTAATTTAAAAAGAGTTTAATTTTAATTTATAAGTATACCCCAGGTTAATGGCTATAGGGCCTACAGATGACTACCTTAAAGTGACCTAGTGAGCACATTTTAAATCATAGAAAGCGGGACAAATGGAAAAAAATAAAATAAAATAAGGTGAGATTTTTTCCGTTAATTTTTTTAAGAAAAAAAAACCTCTGCGAAACCCCGTTTGCTTTCTTTAGTACATGTCATAAAACCCCTAAATTTTCAGTTTCATTACAATATTAGAAACGTATTAAAAACTATCAAAATATTTTTTCACTTGGACACCCTATCTTTCTTGTTGGTTGTTTTATTTATTCTTGGCTCTGGTCCCTTTCATTCCAATTTACCAGCACATTCGGGGGAAAATCTGGATAGTCGAGCTTTGTAGCTCCCAGAAATTCCGGATTCTTTCACTATTTATTTAATCTTAAACTTATGAAGTGGCATGAATTTCGGCCATCTTCTCTGAAACTGCTACTGGTATCGCACATAACCGGTTTCTTTCAGTGCGGACCCCCTCCCCCAAGCGACGCCCGCCTCCATTTTCCGCCATTGGAAAACACCTCGTGCAGCACGCCAAACAGGAACCATCAGGTTATAGGAATCTTTACTTACAGCGCCTAGTTCTAGAAAAAAGTTGCCTTCTTAAATTCAGCTGTGAGTTTCCTATCTTCCTCGGGGCACCAGAACGTCTTCTACATTCTCAATATACGATACTATGTGAGAGTCGCATGGACTCCCTTCCAACGTCCTACCACAAATTATATTTGTGGTCCTACCATGACCGAAAACAAACGGAAACTATCTTTCTTGTTATCAACTTTTGGAAATAGGTTTATTTAGTTAAATGCTAATATTTTGGCATAAGAAATTGTTTTTTTTGTGTACCATTAATTAGCGGACATCCTGCTTATTGGCATTGCTATTATGTCAACATCTTTATTTACAACCATGATTGTAATGTTGACATTTCTGACTTTTCAAAAGTTTGAAAGTGTAATTTTTCTGACTTTTACTTTTGGCCCACGGGAGGAAAGTTAACGGTCCTCCCGTGGACCTAGGTCTGTAATGTACCATCAACTTTTGACAGTTTGACCCCATCGACCCCATCTAAATAAATCAAAATGACTATCACCAAAAAATTTTTAGTATAAATTAAGTAAAAATATGGCGTCGTAAATAAAAATCTTTACGACAAAATGGAAAAACTTATGATTTAAAATAATTTATTTAAATTAACTGTTGTCATACCTTAATTTGAAATAAATAATGTTGTGGTTTTTAAAAATTTTCTGAAGATTGATTTACGTATCAACTTTCGTCAACAAAAATCGTCTGGGCTAGATGGAATACCAGCAATCGTTTTAAAAAAATGTGCTTCTGAACTTGCACCTATTTTAACCAGGCTCTTTCAAATTTCTTATGACACGGGTATTTTTCCAGACAGCTGGAGAGCTGCACGTGTCCAGCCTATTCCCAAGAAAGGATCTAAATCTCTTCCATCCAACTATAGACCCATTTCACTCCTCTTAATGCTTTGTAAAGTAATGGAGAAATCCATTAACTCGCAAATTCTTAGGTGTTTAGAAAAACATAAAATTTTACATGACAGGCAATACGGATTTGGTCACAAGAGATCTACAGCAGATCTTCTTTCCTTCGTTTCACACAACTGGAACAAGTCTCTTGAGTTTCTAGGTGAGTCCCAGATCGTTGCTCTTGATATATCTAAAGCTTTCGATCAAGTCTGGCATGACGCACTTCTTAATAAACTTCCCTCCTACGGTCTTCCAACTAAACTCTGCTCTTGGCTCTCCAGTTATCTTCTATCTAACATCAGTCATTGTTGATGGCCACTCTTCAAGCTTTTACGAAATTAATGCTGAAGTGCCTCAGGGTTCAGTACTAGCACCAACTTAGTTTCTTCTTCACATCAACGATCTTCTTTCTTCCACAACCAATCCCATTCATAGTTATGCTGACAATAGTACCCTTCACTCCACTTTTCAGGTTCTCAAACCAATCTCTCAACCCGACTTGGAATGCAAACGCAGGTGATGCAGATATCTCTTTCACATGTTAAAATAGGTATAAGATAAGCTAAGTGGGTATTTAAGTTTTTATATCACATAAAAAAACGTTGACCAAGTTCTATACTAAGATTATGCTTGGCTGTGGACTTCTCCGCAAAAGAATGGAGATCTAAATGAGTGCCAAGTTTTGTACAAAATTCAAATATGTATGTGATCTTAAGGTAGGTTGGTTTTGACTTGGCCAGTTTTTATTACATCAGTCATTTTATGAAGTTATTTAAAAAGGTTTTTAATTCTAATAAAAACTGGCCCAGTCAAATCTAAACTGCTTTAAAATCTTATAAATGGATTTTGTACAAAGCTAGGCACTCGTTTAGATCGCCATTCTTTTGCGGCGAAGCCCACAGCCAAGCATAATTTTAGTATTAAACCTGGCTCACGTTTTGGCCATTTATGGTTTTGGTGGGATAATTATACTTTTTGTAAAAAAACTAGGCAAGTACTACTTACCAGAACTAACCAAAACTAGGCAGGTATTGGGATTTAATATCTTTTCTTGCATTTTTGTTGAACATTTTTGTTTTATGCTATTGTCTACATTTTCTTAAACGTTAGAAATACCAGTGGGCATTGCCAAACGGTTCACATGCTACAATGTTGCGGACCCCCTAACCCCCTAATGTTTAACTTTTTTTTACTTTTAGATTTTTTCCTACTCTTATAGACCATTACCGAGCTAGATTCCAACTTTCATCTTTTCATACTTTGGCCACCATAAATTGATAATGAATACCTAGTAAGTAACTACGGTTACTGTAGTTTAATATTTTGGTTGGTTTGACTACGGATTACGAAGTGGAAGTCGTCAACTTGGGACTTTCCGATCACTATGGTATATTTCTTGTCTTCGATTTATCTTGTGAAAGTCTGACTACTAGAAATAACAAATCTGCTTTATAGGAGAAATTTTTCTGAGGATAATATTAAAACATTTGTTTATAATTTGGGTAAGGAGACTTGGGATAGTCTCTTTCGACAGACGTGCTCTGATAAAGCTTTTGATGAATTTATGCGGGTTTTGTTGTATTATTATGAGTGTTGTTTTCCAGTGGAGCGTGTCACTCCTAAAACCATTAAACAAAAGAATCATAAACTTTCTCCGCAGCTTTTAGTACTAAAAATCAGGTGTCTTTATATTCGGAGTTAGCGAAAACAAATGGGCGTTATCGAGAAATTAGCAGACATTTATCAAAAAGATATAGAGAAAAATTAAAAGATTTTTATAGACACAATAATTTTAATGATTTTTTCTTACCAGTACCGCTGATGTCAGTGACTTTGATTTTTTAGACAAGAATATTCCATTTTTTCAAAAACTTTTTTCTGTCGCCAATTTGTAATATGGAAGTAGTATCTCTAATCAAGCGGCTTAAAAACTCTAATTCGACGGGTAATGAAAATATCTCTAATAACTTGTTAAAACAATGTGCGCTACAGCTTAGCAATGCTTTGGCTTTCTTGATTAATCTGTCTTTTAGTACTGCAGTTTTTCCCAAAAACTCAAAGTTGCGACTGTCATTCCGATTTATAAGCGGGGTGATACTAACGTATATTCTAATTATCGAGGAATAAGCTTGATTCCTAGTATCTCTAAGGTTTTTGAAATGGCATTTAAGGATCAATTATTTAAGTTTTTTAAAAGCAATAACTTACTTTTTGATGCACAACATGGTTTTGTGCCAAGTAAAGGCACCGAAACAGCCCAGACAGACTTTCAGGTTAATATTGTTGATGCTCTTGATAACAAATTATGTGTGTTAGGTTTATTTCTTGATTTTAGTCGAGCATTTGATATGGTAAATCATCAACTGCTTCTGCATAAATTGTATAGATATGGATTGCGGGGCAAATCTTATGATTATATGAGTTCATATCTTTCGGAACGCTATCAATCAGTCTCCGTAAATGGGGTAAGAAGTCAGCTGGCTTCCATAAAATTGGGGGTTCCTCAAGGGTCCGTTCTCGGACCTTTGCTTTACGTTATTTTCGCTAATGATCTCATACAATACCTTAATAATGTTTCACAAGCTGTAAAAACCATATGTTATGCTGACGACACAAATGTCCTAATAGTTGAAAAAGATGTTCATATTTTAAAGACAACTACAGAGAATGTATATCAACGCGCTATAAACTGGTCGGAAAAAATAAACTATCTTTAAATACAAATAAAACTAAGGCTGTGGTTTTTTCGTGCTCTAAACAGCCACAGTCCTCCTTAACATTATGTGAGAATAATCCGTCTGCTTCTGTTACCACTTCTGAAGACTGTTCACTTTTGGGTATTGTGTTTGATAGTAAGCTTCAGTGGCATAGTCAAATTAATACTATATGTACAAAACTACGCCGGAACTGTTATGCCCTGCGTTTCATGTCTTGTCATTGCAGCAGAGATATTCTCTTGAGTTTGTAATATGTGATGTGTATTAATTTGTACCAGGGTGTATGGATGTGTGCATATACCTTTATTTCTATTGTGACGTAATTTTTAGTTTGGATTTTATAAGTGTCCTGGTGTTTTCTGTGCAATTTTTTTTTGTGTTGTTTTAGACACCAATATTATATATTTTTTTAAATTTTTTTGTTAACAGATACTAACTCAATATGTTTTTTTATTTATTTATATGCTACAATGTATAGCCTGTTTGTTTCCTTTTGTAACTATATTTTGTAACTTTTTTTATAATTATTGACGTGTTTTTCAGTTATTGTACTTTTTTTGTATGTACTTTTTAACTGAAAAATAAATTGATTGATTGATTGAATGATTTTTAAACCAATAAAATATTTTTTTTTATTGTGTGTAACTACAACTTTTAAAACAATTAATACATTTTTGTTCGGGTGTTTCTCTCAATTTATAGTGAACACAGTATAGGTTCTCTGGAAGTGGGTTATGTTTTTGATCTACAGGATAGGTGTTACAAGAGGACAAATGGACCAAAAATTTTGGAATTTTTAAACGTCATTTTGGGAAAACTGATCGCATGGTCCAAAACTAAGAAATACAAAATTTTACTCCGATTGGTTATATACAGGGCAAGTTATAACTAAAATTATGAAAAATGACTAGTAGTAGAGTAACTTTATTTTTTAAAATATGACAAAATTGTATAAGTAAATGTAGTAGAGAATTCAATTTTATGTCAAAATTTAAAGTTTAAGAATTAAATAAAAAATATATATATTTGTCAATTTTTGGGTTTGGAATACTTGTGTTAAGTCAGCGAGTTTATAATATTATTAAAAAATATTTAAAATTATTAAATTTTTCTTTTATTTTGTCCATTATTTAAGTTGTAATGCGTAATGTAAAAAATTGACAGTAACATTTTGTTTATATTCACAACTCTAATTTTTGACAAAAATTCAATTCTCTACAAGATTTACCTATACAATTTTATTCTATTTCTTAAAATAGAAGTAGTTAAGTCCTATTTAACTTTACATTATAAAAACTTAAATTACTTTAATAAACAACGCAAAGCTTAACAAAAATTTCATAGCATTTCAAGTTACATTATTTTAAATACGGTCATGATATTTTAATATTAAAATTTCTAAGCCAATTTTATTTTAAATTCAACATATCTCACATTGTGGTTAAACCGTGATATCAAGGCCATATTTGTCAGGATTGGGTACAAACAGTAAGCGCCACATTTTAGGTTAATAAATTACTTTAATCAGGGCCCCGTGAGGGCTACTGGCGCCCGTGTGCAACAAAGGATTTGGCAGTTGCAGTTAAAATTATTTTAACCTTTATGTTGTGTCCACTGTTTTTGTGTCTATAAAGAAATGGTCCCTTGTGAATTTTTTAAATATATTTTTAACACGGAAAATCAATTCTAATTGCCCTGAAGAAGGAAATAAATTTTCCAAAACGTCGGCTAAGTAGAAAACGTATTTTCTTTAAATCTTGAGCCTCCACCCATCAACTTGAACTATATATTGAATCATGTTTTTTTTGAAGGTCTATAGGTAGGTAAGTGTTTGAAACACAGGGTGTTTTACAACTTATGCGAAAAAATTTCAGGGCTAATTCTACATTAAAATATATTAAAAAATCTTATAAACAATGTCTTAAACATCTTAGTTTTCGAACTACACCCTGTAGTTCGAAAACTAAGACGTTTAGGACAAACTTTTATATAAAGTTTTTTCAAGTTTTTTTTAAATAGAATTTAAAAATTAAAAAAAGGTGATTTTTTTTACTGAAGGATTTGATCGTGTCTATATGAAATAACCATGCCGAGAATTAAAAAAGTCAAAAGGTCAAATTTGTTTCAAATCTAATGAAAAATTAAAAAAATATATTTTATTTTGGAAGAAAGCAGTGGTGTACCATTTTTTTTATTAAAAAATATTAAACTTAAACCCCTCATGGAGGACACTGGAAATAATTTTTTTTCTTGTATGACAAACAATTTGTTTTAGTGCATAAAAGGCGTCCTCCAAATTAAAAAAAAATCTCAATTGGCATAAAAGTTATTATAAAAAAAAACAATAATTTTTAACACCCTGTAGTTCGAAAACTAAAACGTTTAGGACAATGTTTATATGAAGTTTTTTTCACATTTTTTAATGTAAAATTAGCCCTAAAAGTTTTTGAATAAGTTGTGAACACCCTGAATAGCAAAAACGGAACTTCAGAAGTCATATTTATTTGTAGACTAAAATATCAAATTAAAACAAACAGAACAAAATCATAACAAAATAAATTAAATTAAATTCTTTTTACACCTATTTTAAATAATGGGGTATAGGCACGTTGTTTATAAAAGAAATAACCCAAAACTAAAAATCACATCCTTTTTGAAACAAATAACAGAAATATTGCCTAATGTCTACATATACAGCGTGCCTACTTAAGTTCCATATGAAAAACCTTTTTAATATTAATTTTATAAAAAAAGTATTTTTTATTAACCTCGTATACCACTGCAAGTACTTTACACTGGATCATTGCATTTTTGATTTTAGACTATGCAAAACTTTTTATCAAAAAACACTTTTTTCGTAAAATTAATAATAAAGAAGTTTTCCATATGGTGCGAACTTAAGTAGACACGCTGTACGTAAGCACTACTTTCTACTTATACTTAGATATTTTAAAAAATATGCAAATATTTCTAATAAAAATTGCTAGGTAACTTCGTTATAAAGTTACAAATGATAGCTAGATACAATAGAGAAATAAAAAAATCTAATGTAGTAGCGATATTTTACGAGACTTTGCTGTTGCAAATTCATTAATTTCATCGCCAAAATTTATACCATCAATAACTTCTCGTTCAATTGCTACTATTACAATTTTTGACCCTGCGTTTTGGCGCCCGTGTGCATTGCACACTTTGCACACATGATAGCGGGGGCCCTGACTTTAATAAACAATGCATACTCTTACAAAAACCCCTACCATCAATAAATTTTTAAACCCTACCGTCCCATCTTAATATCAAACACTGTATTCTCAGAATTTACTGAAAATGGTAAGCTATATATTTGAAACTAAAACATCAGTTTAGTAAAATAACGAAGTTTTTCCGCAGACATATTCTAAACTATAGGTATCTTTAATAAATTTAGTAAGTTTTATTTGTTTTAAATATTAGAAAAGCCTTGGAAACAAATATTAGAAGGCATTTTTAAAAATTGATCCGATGGGTTGGGGTAGATCCAATCAGCTGTTTTCAAGATTCATTTAGATTTTCGTTATTTTACAAACACATATGTTTCATTTCACCTTTATTATAACACAAACATAATCCTTTTGCTTTATTCTTGGTCATGCGGTTATTTTTAGAGATTTTAACAATATTTGAGCTACAAATTATCAATAAATATCAAAATATTGTTTTTTAATACCTTTTCCCCTTGTAATAATCACAACATAAACAACTTAAAATAAAAACGAAACAGCTGATTTTGACAATTCAGTTTAATCTTACCGTTGTCTAAACCTTAGTTCATATAGGTACTCTGAAATGCAATTTTAAACGACACATTCGAAGTCCAATTAGAACACGTTCCGCAATTCGTAAATCGCATTTCGCAAGTATATGAACTAAGCTTTACCCTTCTTTCACCTCTTTATTAAAGTCGATAAACCTCACCGTTTAGGCACCAACAGACATCAAAGTTTTTTAATTTCAATCAAATTACCTACATACATACAGGGTGTCCAGTAACTCAACCAACAAACTTAACCAAACGATTCTACAACAAAAATAAGAAAAAAACTTGATATAAACATATGTCCTAAACGTCTTAGTTTTTGAACTACGAGGTGTTAAATTATTTTTTTTTTAATATTTAACACACCGTAGTTCAAAAACTAAGACGTTTAGGACATATGTTTATATGAAGTTTTTTTCTTATTTTATGTTGTAGAATCGCCTCGTAAATTTTGTCGGTTGAGTTACTGGACACCCTGTATGTATGTAGGTAATTTGATTGAAATTGATGAAAACTTTGATGTCTATTGATGCCTAAACGGTAAGGTTTATCGACTTTAATAAAGAGTAACTTAATAGTAGTAGTTTTTTAAGTTTTTGATAGTCTATGAAATGGCGCCCCAGCTTTGCAAGATCTGTCAAAATAAAAATGTTATGATGTAAATAAATTTTAAGTTTTAGGTAAAGTGGTATGGCGGTATTTAAAAAAGTACTCTTGTCCTAAAATTTTAGAATCTGCAAAGCTCGATTTGTGTGCCAAATATCAACTGGATTGGTTAAAAAATAAATGCAATATGGCGAAAAAATCAAAATAAAAATTGAACTTTGACGCTTTGCTGACATTTTGAAAAAAAATATATGAAGCTCTACCCTTATTTTGTCAAATAGAATCACCCCCTTAAGTTTCGTGATCGATTTTTGAATCACCCTGTATTAAGTGAAACAAAAACTCTTTTTATGTATAATAAAAAAGACCTCATGAGCTAAATATATTGTTTAATACATTTAAGCCATTTTTTGTTGTTAATACGGTTCAAAAAATTTTACATTTTCTTGCTAAACAGTGACGTAATATACGTCACGTATTTAACCGTGTTTAAATACATATCGGGCAATGGTTTAAAAACGATATAATTATCCTTGTCAGGCGGGCATATGCATTGAACTCATTAAAAACTTTGTTTCGGTCATTTTTTTAAAACATGAATGTAAATGGCAAGTGAAAAAATGTTATATCCGGTGTAAACTAAAGTACTAATTAACCCTAAAAATAAAAATCATAATCATAACCTAAAAGCTAATTGGGCTGTGACGCAATGGTTTGAAAACCTACATTTTCTAGATTCTAATATTTATATTATCATTTTCCAATACGGTTTAAACCACTCCGACGAATGCGTTTAGCAAGAAAATTTGACTTTAATTAATAGCACCTGTTTAGTAACTTCTAGGTATTTATTTCAATATTTTTTTAAATTCCTTATCGATATAAATTTATTGCGCACCATAAAAGTATTATTTACAGACCACTTAAAATTTTATTTGTATAAATAAATTTTAAAAAATATATGTTTAACAGTTTTAAAAATTAAGGGAGGTTTCTATAAAAAGTTTTTTGGCAATATTTACTCATACAATTAGTCCTGTTTTTAAAAATAAAGGTACTTTTTAGTCATTTTTCATATTTTTAATTATAACTTAAACTTTTTTATTAGTAATTTTATGAAGAAAAGTGATAAAATTGCAGCAACAAGGTTTGGACAAAAATGTATTTTTAAGATTCGCAGGTGTTACAGAAGGATTGATAAGTTTCAGGCTTAGAATTTTGGGGAAAATACACACATCCCACAATAATTACATTGTTGGATGTTATTATTCGCACTCATATCATCGTAAAGAGGGTGAGTAGGAGTGTCAAGGATAGACGCCTAAAGTATAGAGGATATTGCAACTAACATTCCCACTCACGTTGGTAGTTAAGTTCCTCATAATTTCTATCCTTTAATCCAATGAGCCTAAATATTCTACGCCAAAAACCTTAAAGCATTCAGCCACGTCTCTGATAAAAAAATTGCCTTGTAAACTTAAAATCAGTAGTAAAAATCCAGGCGGTTATTAGTTCTGTTTCACTTTTAACTATTCCCTTTTTGTTACTCGCACACTATTTAAACGACGCGTTTAGAAAGAAATAGTTGATTCCGTCTTTATTTGTATGACGCTTGTGGTTTCTTTGTAACTGGTTTTTAGTTTGTGTCCCCATAACAATAAAAATTGATGTATTTCAGGATTTTTTTATAAGTGTACAAATAACGAAATTATGGGGGTGGGTCGTTTAAATTGGAATGCACTGTATGTATATCTTACTAGTCTTGATTTGTCATAATTTAAAATATCAGGGTTTTTAACAGTTGTAATGGGTATAAAATTAATTTTATTGTTAGTAGATTTAGTAGATGTTCTAATTATATATATATATATATATATATATATATATATATATATATATATATATATATATATATATATATTTGTTCAATTATGAAAAAGTCTTATTTTAACAACTACATCCTTTAAATGTTTGTACCGAATTTGTATATGCATGGTGTTATTTAAGTGTGTCCATTACTTAGACAGAAAAGCTTAAGAAATATAAATCCGCTTTTTTGTTTTCAAGATACAGGTTAAAAACTTTAAATTTTTAAAAACACCCAATTTATCAAAAAAAAAAAAAATTACTTTACATACATGTTTAGCTAAATTGAAAGGTATATCGACCAGTAGAGCAACAATTTGCCGTGGTGCTTCATATGCCGCATACCCGCCGGTGATTTAGAGCTTGTCGTATTTTGGCGTTAGAGGAGCGCGCAAAAAGGTTGGTTAGTTTGGACGGATGTTTGGTGAATTGTTGCAAATCTGAACCCGGCTTTAGATCGTCTCCTTTCCACGCATTGCCTGTTTCCTTTTTTGTTTGGCTAATTGGCTAAAAGTGTACACATGCTTTTAAATTAGGTAATTTGTTATGTGTTACATAATAATCACTAAAAACCTAATAACCCCATTTTTCATAAGAAAAATAACCCATGTTTTCTGTATAGTCCAGGAATGTGTATTTAAGTGAATTTTATATTTTTCTTGATTATTAAGGATTTGAGAATAAAAGACCTACAAGCTTTATACAGGGTATCCGAAAAGGAAAGGTTATAAATGATAGGGGTAATTGAGTACGCCAAAATATCGTGCTTCGTTAGGAACTTATTGATATTCAAAGGTAAAATTTAAAAAAACAATTTAATTATATCTTTTAAACTATTACCACAGTATAAATGACATTTGGGCAACTAAATAACCTCATACTAATGTTTCTTTTCATAGATAAATTTCAGTTCAGTTAGTAGAGATTATACAGGGTAAGAGGTTTTTCTTTATTTATTTTATGTATACATTTTTGTGCCTATAAGTGATAAATTTGTCATTTTATCATCCGTTTCTAAAAAATTGCATTTTTAATCCAGACATGCTACCATTATTCCGATGGTAATAAAAATTCTCTTTTTTTGAGAAAATTATTAAAATATGGTAAAAATATTAAAAACAGTTTTTTTCTGTATTATAAAGTTTGTGGGGATCACAAACACCATTTTTAATAATTTTGTACATTTTAATGATTTCCTCAAAAAATGTAATATTTTATTCCCTACATATAAATGCTGGTTTCTCTAAATTTAAAATGCGATTTTATGAAAAACGGCCCAAGAAATTAATTTAAATAAGGTGTACCTTTTGAAGAAAAAAGATGAACTAATCAAACGGTCAAAGCAAAATGTCAAATTTGACACCTGTGCCAAAAATGCATAGCCAACATGACAAAAAATTGTCCTATTTATATAATCCCGACTAACTGAACTGCCGTTTAACTACGGAAAAAAGCATTAGGAGGAAGTTATTTAGTGGCCCAAACTACATGTGCCCAGAGCCAGGCATAATTTTAGTATTGAACTTGGCTCACCTTTTTCTTATTTATGTTTTTGGTGGGATACTGTTTATTTAATTTATTTTTATTACCATATTTAAGTAGCAGGCAATACATTTAAAAAGTATTTATTTTACTTTGTACTAGAGGTAATAAAAATTACATCCTAAAAAACGTTTAAAATTAATGAGCATTTATTTACATTTGTATATACAGGCTGTTGCTTTTTAAAAATTACTGCCGATTATTATTTATAGGAAGTCCGAAAATGTAAGCTCAAGGTCATATATGATAGGGGAGATAAAGTGAGCCAAAATAATGTTAGTACTTCATACGAAAAAACGGGTTTTATTATTGCGCATCTTTAGGAAGTTAATGCGTTTCAAAATTAGACAAAAATCCTTAAATTGAACTTGTGCTACAGTACAATGTACACAATGCACAATTTAATATGTGTTTACGGTTTATATCTAGGTTTGGAGATATGGAGGGGCGAAAAGTGGCATCAAGTGATTCGTGTCATATTAGGGTATGTATGTATCCACCAAAGCAACAATAAGGAACTTTTTTGTTTTTTTGCATGTTTCCAAAAAAGTTCCATAATGTTTCCATAAGTTGGTCATTGTTGTAGCAACAAAATATAAATATTTCTATGTGTTTCAAGTTTCCATTTCAAGTCAGTAAGATGAAAGAAAAAGTAGAAACAAGTAGAAACAATTTTAATTGTTGCTTCGGTGGAGATATCAGTTCTTAAAGTTGATTTTTTTTAAATTTATTTATTTATTTATATTTAAAACCTACATTACAGGCAGAGCCCAAATAGTACAAAAAAACCTTAAAAACTGATATAAAAGTCGAATAAATAAAAACATAATTAAAAACATATACCTATATACTTCAAAATACAATAACAAACAAAAAATAAAACAAATAATTGTTAAAAACGATGATAAATATAAAAATGACTCCAGAGGGAAAAAGCGAAAAACCTTACAAAAACACAAAAGTAAAAAAGAAACAAAGACTTTAAAAACTAACATGAAAATCAAATAAATTAAAAAAAACATTATTAAAAAGGTATACCTACATAGTTAAAAATATAGTAACACATATCAAGAAAAACAAAAAAGTTAACGAGAAATACTGCCTATTAAACGTTTGTAACGACGGCCCTAATGACCTTTTTAAACTTATCCGGAGCGCAGTTAAAGTTTAACTCCATTGGTAATCCATTTAACGATCTCATAATCCGCCTGATTGGGTCGTTACTACCTATGTCTGTTCTGATAGGGTTCAAGAAGAACAAATCTGTCTACCTTGTAGAGCAAAGGGGGACTCTAAAATTGAAGAAACTCAGGAGTTCACAACAGTTGACGAAGTTATTAATAACTTTATGACCAAATGTTAAATCCTGCTGAACACGTCGATCCTGCAGGCTCTGTAGGCCGGTTAACCTTAGTCGTTCCGGAGGGAATATTGGTAACCTTTGTCTTCTTTTGATATGCACATTATACATAGGGGACCAGACAACACAACAGTACTCTAATTGGATCCTCCCAAGGGCATAAAATATTGTTTTGAGTGTCTCGACGTTCTTAAAGTCCCAGCACTGTCGCATAACAAACCCTGCCATTCTAAATGCTTTCTCGATGATGTAATCTATGTACAGTGTGTCCACGGATTGACTCCCAAAGAGAAAAAACTTTTTATTTGGAAGTTTTTCGAAAAATTTTATTCTTCATAAAAACTCCTGCTTGTGCTCAAACCTCCCGGGGACATGTTATTTTGAAAGATTTATATACCGGGTGTTCACAATTTGGGAAAATATGAAAAAATTAAGAATAAAGCAACTTTAGGCGGGAAGATACTATAAAAAGTAATAAGTAAAAGTTGTTGGGTTTGAAAAGTTATGCATCGATGCAAAATTTTGACGTAAGGCCTAAATGTACAGGGTCGGGCAAAAAATTGTACGCTTTGTGAAACAGGATTTTCCGTAAATAATTTTTTTTTCTGCACAAATGAATTCTTGTTTGTGAGCAAAATTAGTTTATGGATTTAATTAATTTATTAAGTTTTTATTATAAGAGGGATGGTTGAAAACCGATAATTGCCTTTATTATTACGATAGAAACTGGAAAGAGTAGCTATGGTTTCCTCGCAAATGAAATTATATTATTGTCAATGTCATATTATTAAGTTTGTGACATCGATAGAAGAACAACAAAATGCTAACATTAGAACAAAAAGTGTTTATTGTCCAATGTTATGGTTTAGGAGAAAACACTTCTTACTCGTACGTAAAAAGAAAATTTAACGAGAAATGGCCAAATCTTACCATAGACCATAAAACAGTTAAATCCGTTGTTTCGAAATTTAGAAGGACTGGAAGCGTTTTAAATATTAAAAAGAAGAAATCTGCTGTTACTGAAGAAGAAAATGCTATGGCAGCTATTGCACTGGATTCTGTCAGACGTTTCCCAAAAACATCGCTAAGGACCCGAGCTACACAGATTGGGAATGTTAGTAAATCCTATTTGCAAGTAATTTTTAAAGGTAATAAGGTTAGGGCTTATAAGCCAAAATTTGTTCATACATTAGAACCAAATGATGATGCAAAAAGACTTGATTTTTGTTTATGGATTGGTGAGAAATACTTGGAAAATAGAAGCTTTTTTCATAATATTATTTTTTCTGATGAAGCTACCTTCTCAACTAACGGAGTGGCTAGTTCTCAGAACGTACGTTACTGGTCCACGGACAATCCCCATTTTCGAATTCACTGCAGAAGACAGTATTCCAAGAAGGTCAACGTTTGGTGTGCGATTACGTACAACGGAATAATTGGGCCGTACTTTTTGAAGGAAACATGAACCAACATAATTATTTGGAAATGCTAGACACATTTTTCTTGGATCGTTTAAACCTTGTTCATAGGCAAACTGCATATTTTCAACAAGATGGTCATCCCGCACATTCTACAGCAATTGTGAGGGAATGGTTGAACCGGCATTTTCCCGAGCGCTGGATTGGACGATACGGACCAATACCTTGGCCGCCAAGGAGTCCCGACCTCACAATAATGGACTTTTACCTATGGGGCTACCTTACCCAAAAAGTGTATGCTAGTCATTTGGAACCAGATCTCACTATTTTGAAAAACAGAATTAGAGAAGCAATTCAAGGTATCCCATTGCGAGAGATACGAAACGCTTATAGAGCTTTCATTGAAAAAGCTCAACTATGCGAGGAAGTTGGTGGAGAAACCTTTGAATAGTTTTTTTTTGTTGATAACTTTCTTTTTTTTATTTATATTAGGTTAACATAATTTTTATTCCGTATTCGTTTCCTAATAAATTTAATATAAGGCATTGATTTTCTTGTATACATCTTAATGCATTTTTAAAAAAGTGATAATATCAATTCACCAGAATATTTTCTTATAATAATTCTTTTCAGTTCTTGAAAATTCATCGTATATTACATAAATTCTACAAAGCAATTTTGTTCACAAATAGAATTTTTTATTTATTAGAAAAAATAAGTTAATTACAGGGAATGCTATTTCATAAAGCGTACAATTTTTTGCCCGACCCTGTACATTTAGGCCTTACGTCAAAATTTTGCATCGATGCATAACTTTTCAAACCCAACAACTTTTACTTATTACTTTTTATAGTATCTTCCCGTCTAAAGTTGCTTTATTCTTAATTTTTTTCATATTTTCCCAAATTGTGAACACCCGGTATATAAATCTTTCAAAATAACATGTCCCCGGGAGGTTTGAGCACAAGCAGGAGTTTTTATGAAGAATAAAATTTTTCGAAAAACTTCCAAATAAAAAGTTTTTTCTCTTTGGGAGTCAATCCGTGGACACACTGTATATTATGTAGAATAAACCGCAGTTCGCTATCAAACAAAACACCCAAATCACGAATCAGAAAAACTCTTCCCAACTTAGAATCTCCAATAAAAATAATCATGGTTTACTGGATTCTTTTTTCGCGTAAAGGATATAATCTTACATTTGGAAATGTTTAATGCCATTTGATTTTATTTACCCCAACTATTTAAAGAATCTATATCGTTTTGTAATAATATGCAATCTACTTCTGAATTTATTTTGTGAAATATCTTTAAGTCGCCGGCAAACAGAAGAAATCTGCTGTTTTTGAAAATTGAGCATAGGTCGTTTATAAACATAAGGAAAAGAAAAGGACCCAAATGAGATCCCTGAGGCACTCCAGAATATACCTCTATCTCTTTGGATTCCCTATTACAGAACTTAACTATTTGGGTTCGGTCTCGAAGATAGCTACTGAGCCAGGATAGTAGTGGATTACTTATTCCATAACGCTCAAGTTTTAGGATTAATATATTGTGATTTATTTTGTCAAAGGCCTTTTAGTTCCTTTAGTGGAGACAAAAAGTTGAAACTTGTTGACATTTGTTTCGCAATTTGGGAACATAAAGGAACATTTAGTAACAAAAAAATTCCTTGTTGTGGCTTTGGTGGATACGTACCTTTACTCTCGTCGCTGCTTATAGCGAGTTCTTTTGCTTGAACTTGGCTTGACATGCTACCGCATGTCTAGATTAACCGACACTAATTATTGAGCTCTTACCTGCGAACGTCACATCTGGAATAAAATGGTATTTAATACGGAAATTATGCTTGTACAGGTTAAAATGTAAAGTTTTATGAACAGGGTCTTTCAAAACAAGTGCAAAAGAAGAAGAATATTATATAAACATTGGGTGAAAAATTACGGCGGTGGTAAACGGGGCGCAAGGCCTTCACTAAAGTTTTATTGAACAGGTAAATGGGGAGCAGGGATCTTGGGGTCAATAAAATCGTCAAGGTAAACGGGGCGCAAATGTTTTCTTTAAAGTAAAGGTATCGAAATAAAATGTTGGTCTATTTTTAAAAATTTTATTAATTACGAAACATTTATTGCATCAAAAAATATTTACATATTATACACTTCACAAATACGAAGTACATTTTACAAAATGTAGTCTACTTATTTCTTTTAACCTATATTTATTCAAAAGTTTTTCCAGTGATTCTAGTTTAGCTCTAACATTTTTATCATTAAGTTTCTTAGTCAAATGTAAACTTTGTATTTTGATGTATGTATCAATCTGACATTCCTTAAGCTTTTCAAGAAAGACATATATAGGAATTCTTACCTGCCCTGACCCACATCCCCTCTCGGGAAGGGCTGGCGCCCCATTTGCCTATGATATAAACGTAACCTTACAGGCGTGCAGGTAAAAGAGATATTTTCGCGCCCCGTTTACCTCCGTCCAAAAATTAACCATTACAAAGATGGGAAAATTAAAAAACAAAAGTCAATAATAAATAAATAAATATTAAACTGAATTAATTGTCGTAAATATAATCTTTGTCCCTAAATTCCGAAAAAATGTCAAAGCTTTGTTACTCTTAAAGCATGTAGGTACATTTAGACCACTTTAAAAAACAAATGTATTTTTTTTTCTGTTCAGTAAGGCTAAAATTTAAAAACTTTTTAGGTTAATGTCTCACATCATTCCTCTCAGAGAAATTTGGTGTATCAAGTCATAAACTAACCAGGAACAGTACTTAAGGTGAGTACTGCGGATTGCCAAATACTCTGATTTAGCTTTTTTAATAATTTTGTTTGGACTACCATTCTCCACATTGGCCTAGATATAAGGAGGGGTAACGGGGGTTGAGAAATGTTTTAAGGGTTTTACAAATGAAAGTTGTAAAGTAGCGTTTGTCAGTTGGGAAACCCTTTTCTTGTTTTTTTGTTTGTTTATCTACTGAACATGTTACAAATAAGGTCAGTTAATATGTAGTTTGGGACTTTTCTTTGCTTTTATTTTTACTTTGCCGATTTTGGATTATGCCACACAAAACGAGGCCTAAAAATACTTTGTCCATTCAATTACCACCCCCTCCACCCCACCTCCCGGGCAAATTAATTATCTACGCCACTGAATTTTCAAAACTGAGTATCAAAAGCAGTAATTTCCAATCTTGTTTGTTATAGAATTGTTAATTAGGCTATCTATTAAACTAATAATATTAACAAAATTTCCTGATGAGCTCAAAAGTTAAGAAGAAAATCGACGGATTTCGTAAAAAAGTTAAAAATTTCCAATGACAGCCAAAAGCCCAATAATATTTCGATATTGTAGTCACCTGATTCCGGACTTCCGAGGTTCCGCAAAATTTTACTGTACATGAGGACTAGGCATTACACTGTATTTAAATCGCCGTCAATGCATATTTTTTTTTCATCAATTATTTTTAATTTTTACAGATATAATATTGTTACCAACACTTTTATTTTAGGTATGTTATAATTATTACTAAAAACAATATTTATAGCAATTGTTTTCATGGGACAAGGGACAACTGACATAACTAATTACTATTATTTAATTTAAGGCATTACATTGTTCTTAAATGTACTAAATTTTATTACTACAATAATAAAAATAAATTGTCTGTTTAGACTAAAAATTTCTTAGATCAATACACATTTACATTTACAAATTTGGAATTTTTGAAAATTCCAAATAAAAGTATTTGGTATTTTTGTAAAATTGTTGGATGAACGTCTTTTTGATTAAAAAAACAAGAACAAACGAAGTTTCATATAAAATCTGGAAACATCAGGCATTTTTGTCCCGTTTTATAAAGTGTTTATTAGTCTCAGGTTAACTTGAGAAATTTTTAAAGATTTAACTAACCAGAACTAACCATTACCCCCACCTATATTTCATCTCAGTAGAAAATATTTTAGTAATATCAAGTAACAAAAGGATTTTTAGTTAGATCTAAAATACACTTGCCAACACTGAACAATACCAGTTATGTTTTCATTTTGTTGTCGTGTGTCATCATTATTTAGAATCTTACAATGTTATTATTTTCAACACAAAATTATTTTATTATACCTAGCATTACTTTTACAATGTGTTTATAGCCAATTAAATGAAAAACATTGGTTACCTAAGTATACCAGGTGACAACGAAATTACTTTATAGCAATTTATTTTCTTCAGTGCAACCGTATAGTTTTCAAATTTAGGGACATTAAATTGTATCACTGGATGCAAATTTTAGATATAAATAGCATCTCTGTATTACTTCTGGTTTAACCGGAAGTGATATAAACTTTGGAATTATAAATGGAACACCCTGTATATTTCTTAGGATTTGCATTCAGGTCATTCCTGATTTAAAACATTTTATATATCCTTAACCTAACTTTTTCGGTTTTAAAGAAAATGGCGTTTGAAAATGTCCAAACGACAGCACAATATGCAGTTTTATGGGAAAACAAATGAACATCACAAAAATTTAAAATGCTTAAAATAGTTATTTTAAAGACTCTACCTTTAGAGGCCATTTTAATACTACTTCCTGTTTAACTGGAAGTGCTGTTAATTTTGAGTTTCTATGCATGATAACCCTGGTAATTTTAATGGAATATCCTATATATATTTTTAAATTTAAATTATTTAAGCTATTCCTGATATAAAACCTATAATTTACCCAACACCAACCTTTTTTAGTTTTAGAGAAAACGGAGTTTAAAAAGGTCCGAACGACCTCACAATAAACAGTTTCATGGATATTGTTTCGTCGTCTGGACTTTTTAAACGCCGTTTTCCCTAAAACTAAAAAAGATAGATTATGGATATATAATAGGTTTTATATTCGGAATAGCTTAAAATCTTAAAAATATATTGGGTATTCCATTAAAATTACCAGGGTTATTATACTTAAAAGTTTAAATTTTACAACACCTTCGGTTAAACGGGAAGTAGTATTATAATTGTCTCTAAAGGTAGAGTATTTTAAAAGAAATGTTTTGGGCATTTTAAATTTTTGTAATGTTTATTTGTTTTTCCATAAAACTGCATAGTGTGCTGTCGTTTGGACAATTTCAGGAGCCATTTTTTCCAAAACTAAAAAGTTAGGTTATGGATATATTTAAGGTTTTATATCAGGAATAACCTGTAGAATTCAAATACAAAAAAATATACAGGGTGTTCCATTTAAAATATCAAAGTTTTTATTACTTTTACTACGGTTAAACCGAAAGTAATACACAGATGCTCTTATATCTAAAATTGGCATCCGGTGATACAATATAATGTCCTTAAATTTAAAAAGTATACTATTTTCTTGAAGAAAATAAATTGCTGGATAGTGATTTCGTTGTCACCCGGTATGTATACTTTCCATTAGTCTGTTATTACGTAAATAAAGGATAAATAATTAAGTGAAACAAGTTGATTATCCAAAAAATGCTACAAGAAAGTTTTTATAGAATAAAAACTGTTCAAAGTTGACTATTTACCAATATTTTTTGTTCAAAAAAATGATAATTATGTGAATATTTAATGTGTACCACAACCCTCGTATATTAAAAAAAATGTTCTTACTGGAGGAGTTTGCATAAAAATACTTTACTTGCCGGTAGTGTGTCTGACGCGCTCGTGATGGGACGACTGCTTGACACATTCCCCATGATCCATTGCAGAATTAAAATATCTATTCCTTATCCTATTTTAGTAAAAAGGGGATAAAATTATTAGAAAATTAAAATATTTTCAAGATTTTTGTAAAATCGGCTTCGTCGAGTCGTGTCGAGTATTCAAGTGTTATGCATATTATGTAAAAAGAAATGACAAAAACAAGTTTTTTTCTTTATTAAATTTACTTTAAATTTTAACAGAAAATTAAATTCTCTTCAACATTTACGTATAATATTTTGTTTTATTTCTAAAAATAAAGGTACTTATTTACTCTAGGTCATTCTTCATATTTTTAGTTCTTGCCCTGTATATTACCAATCAGACTAAAATTTTGTATTTGTCAGTTTTGCATCATGCGACCAATTTTTTCCCAAATTACCTAAGTATTTAAAATTAAGAAATGTTTGGTCCATTTGGCCTCTTGTAACACCTATTATGGGACACACTGTATATCGAATCAGCTATTTGTTAGTGTATATCGGACAGTTATAAAATAACTAAAAGCACTATAACTAGCACTATAAACCCAATCCGAAATGTTTACATGCCGGCATTTGCGTTAGACTGTCTTCTTTCCACACATTGCTTATAAACGACATTATTTAGCTGATTCTGTATACAGAATAAGCTAAATAACTTAACACATAGGCAATATGAGGAAAAGAGACAATTTAACGTGAATACCTGCATGTAAACATTTCTGATTGGATTAGTCACATACATTCGTTTTGTTGCTTTACTGGCCGAAATTGCCGCTGTAGACTTAAATTTTTAAAGGATTTAGTTTATTCATAGTAGAGTTTTAAAAAAATTGACATGTGTTTTCGATGAGAACAAATACGTGCCAGGTGAACTGAGGTGTGATATACAGTGCATATCTTTTTAATAGCCCCCTTTAATTTTTTTACATGTCAATTTAAAAAAGTTATACTTTGGGATATGAAATTGATGCATAAATACTATATTTAAGAGTAACATTGACAGATGAAAGTTTTAAGATGGCGGCTGGACGTATATTTTTCAAACCATTAACAAAAAAAAAAAAATAAGCAACATAAACAACTAACTCCAAAGTTATCATTTAGACTATTATCTTTTAAAATAAAGCCAACAGTAGCGTACCAAATTAGTACTACACCAGTAAAGTACATAGAAATCGAAATATTTAATGTTATTCTATTAATTTTAAAAGATTATTTTTCACTTTAGATTTATTAATTAATAGTTACACTTTACATTTTATTTACTTATTTCTTTTGTTTTATAATTTGATTCATTATGTTTTTAAATAAATAACAACAGTTTAATAATAACTTTTTATTATAAAGATAACAACAAATATGGCTTATACAGTGTGTCCCAGGATAGGTGGTACAGGAGGACAAATTCACCAAAAATTTTGGAATTTTTAATCGTTCTTTTGGGAAAACTGGTCGCATGGTCCAAAACTAATAAATACAAAATTTTATTTTAATTGGTAATATACAGGGCGAGTTATAACTAAAAATATGAAAAATTACCAGGAGTAAAGAACCATTATTTTTAAAAATAGGACAAAATTATATAGGTAAATGTTGTAGAAAACAAAATTTTATGTTAAAATTTAAAGTTAAACACGTTAAGTAAACCAAAAATATTTTTGTCAATTTTTTAAATCGCCCTGTAAAATACCAATTGAAGTAAAGTTTTATATTTTTTAGTTTTGGACCATGCAACTAGTTTGCCCTAAATTTCGTTTTAAAATTTAAAAATGTTTGTTCCATTTGTCCTTCTGTAACACCTATCCTGGGACACACTGTATATATCACCAATAAAAAACAAATACATTATTACACAACCTAAAATACCTAATTACAACATTCCACACACAAACATACCTAGTACATTTTAATTTTTTAAAAAAACATTTACAATTTGTGCCACACATCTTACATTTACATTTTGATAGTTTATCAGATAATATTTTTTAATTTTTTAAAGTGGTCCACAGTGGTGACCATTTGGTATTCTCTAAAATCCATCCCCATTCAGATGGACATGGAAGTTCAACCACTGGTTGGCAGAGATTACCCCAAACAAATCCTGCTTGATAAATGCATTGATTAATGTGAAGTGCTAAAGCATTCATTGTTGGGGGTAAATTCTCAACCAAATGTTGCTACTATCAGAATGTTTATCGTAAGTGGTTATAAAAAATGTAGAGATCACACTTAATTGCTGAGATGAAGGTTTTTTGAATGCTGCATTAAATCAATGAAAGTAGCTGTAACATCCGGAAAAGATTCCCAAGCTTCCCAACACTCTTTTTTCCTTTTCCATAAAAGGAGGACGTGGTATCGCAATCGGTTAGTGAATGAAAAAAGGAAGGGCTAGGCTTTTTTCATTGATTTTTTTAGCAATTTTGATACACGAAATATGTCTTACATTTTTACCAGGACCAAACTCAATCCACACGTCTTGATTTTGATTTTTGTACTGGTAAAAAAAAATCCGTGTAATATTATTATTTATTATTACTAGTATGCAGAAATAGAAATAATTATAAATTAATAAAACTAAAGTAAAAAATATTAAAAAAATTAAAAGTATAACATTAAAAATTTCTATTTTTAGGTACTATACTGGTGTAGTGCTACTTATGTACGCCACTGGCAGCTTTATTTTAAAAGACAACAGTATAATGTTATACACCATTCGATAGGGAAAACTTTTGTCTTTATTTTTTGTATTCTATATTTTTTATTTGGTGGATGGTTTGGAAGATATCTGGTAAAAAGTGCCGTGTGGATGCTCCCCTCCAACATTTTTTTGTTGTAGATTTTTACTAAATCAACAAAAATACAATTTTTTTATTACTATTTTCCAGAATTTTGTGCTCTATCTAACGACACTAAAATCAGATTTTTATCATTTTCCGTTTAGAAGATATTAGAAAAAAACTATATCAATCCCTTAATCAACTTTGAGGGGGGTGGGGGTGCCAGCAGGACATTTTGAGGTGGGTCTGTTCAAAAATCTACTAATGTTGACATACTTTATTCATTGTATAAAGCATTTGCTTCTACTCAAAACCGAAGTATCGGGCCATTTTTGAACAATAAGTCACTACGCTACTAAATAATAAAATAAACTTCTTGGTTAAAAGTAATATTGTTTATTTACTTGTAAAATATATAACAACTTTATAAATTAACATTTCCGATAAATACTACATACAATACTTACATTCAGGTTCAATAAATGAGTAAAATATTTGCTTTTTTCATTACAATGTAAATTTTGTTATTTTTAATCCTAAGCTAATATGTAATTTCTGCATAATGCAACTCCGTTTGCAAGCATTTCAAGGAATTAGTATCAAAAGACGTTAACTACATAGGTAACAAATTAACAGTTTGGGGTTTTAATACTAGCGCCTCGGTTTATACAGTAAAATTATATTTAATTATTAATTGTATTATTGTAAGTCCTGACATGTGTCCAAGAAACAAACAAGTTTTTTAATTTAGTAACTAAATCGTTTATTTTAGAAACCAGTCAACTGACATTTTTGTCGAAAATGAGATTTAGAGCGATTATGTTAATTAATCTTTTTGTGTAAAAATTAAACGTCTATCAACGTTTGTGTGTGTTTAATTTTATGACAAAAATTAAGTTTAGTCCACAAAACCAGCGACGGTTCATATAATGTATTTTTGAAGTAATTTTTATGGTCGTTCTTTGGTAACCCTGTATGTTTACTAGACCAAACACGTCTTGTGTATGCCGTGATAATCTCAAAGTTAGTAAAACAGCCCTTTTTCTGACCAGAGACATGGGCGCCGCCTGGATGAAATCCCGGGAAGGGGGGCGCCAGGCAAATGCAGACATTTTTTTAATTTAAAATTTCTTGTCATTAAAATCGCTTATTTTTATAGGCGCAATTAGGGGGGACTAGTGGGTGCTTAACTCCCCCTGAAAAGGCGATCAGCCCGCCCAAACATTTTTAAATAAACATAAACATTTGCGCCACTGCTTATTTTGCACTAGCTATAATTTCCGGCTTCGCTCGGGAGTTGATATGAGATTACGTGGTAGTTGAAATAAAAAAATAAACTATGACGTACAAAGTAAAAAAATTATTGAAAACATTTTCTCATTATAATAATAATAGAATAACTAAAATTATATCGCTTTAACTTCAAAATAAAACTTAAATACTGCTGTATAAATACACAAAATGTAATAACTTTAGTATAGTAACAAATGTAATTTAAGACTTTATTGAAATTGGAATTTAAAATTTCTCGCCATTACTACACATGCTGCAATTGCTCGCAGCGCTTTTCGAAACACAACCCAAATAACCGTTGTACTGAATGAAGTTCAAATACTCGACAACACATGGCGCAACTACATTTAATTTCCAAGTTGAAGGGTTGGAAGAGTCCTTATATCTTTAAAAATACGCCCTTTAGGGTAAAACGGGAACTTTCTTGTTCGAGGGGGATAAAGGGCTATCACACTATATAAGTTATTTTATCGTATCGGTACTCCTTTATCGGCACGCACATTTTATCAACTTAGATTTATTATATATCATGATAATGATTATTACAAAAATTATCTCATCCCACACAACCGTTTGAATATTCATGCAGGGATATGGAAAATTCAAACCGAAGAACAACGATAAAAAATTTACTAGTAATGATATACAATATTACTACACTAAATCTTAAAACTAAAGATAAAATTACTCTGAAAACAAAAATAAAAATCTTCTTTTACTTTGACCATAACATACATCTTTGATAAAAATTCTTTTTGTGCTTTAATTCGTTGACTATGAACGCTTAAAACGCATCGACGATCTTGCGACACTGTAGAACCCAAATTAAGTTTTTACACGTCTAAGAGAAAGGCCAGACTGAAGAGCGCGCCAGCAACAAGCGAGTAAGCGAGTTTTTCAAAACCCAGCGAACGGGCGAATTTAACATGCAGCCTTCATATTCCGAAAAATCACTCGCTCTCTTGTCGCACGCCCGCTCTTTAGTCTGGCCGTTCACTGTGTGCTGAATGAACGTTCCATTGTTCCCGTTTGATGGCATGCTTAATAAATAATAGTTTAAAAACTAAAAAACACGCTTTTATATGCAACCGAACTAAAAATTAGAAAATAATTTTTCATTACAAAGAGTTTGTCACTTCAGAGTAAAAAGCGTGGGGTGCATTTTACTATTTTTTCATAACTTTTCCCTCATAGATATTTGCACATAGAATAATTATAACATTTAATATATTAAGCACCTCACGCTTTTATTCTGAAGTGACAAATTCTTTGTAATGAAAAATTATTTTCTAATTTTTAGTTCGGTTGCATATAAAAGCGTGTTTTTAGTTTTTTAAACTATTATTTATTTTTCATTTTTTAGTTCGATATATCAATTAGTTTTTTAAAAATAAATGCTCTAGTTTATTCACTAAAAAATTCCTTCGCCATTTTGTCAAGAGACACAGAGGATCTGTAAAGGAATTTATTTATCCTGGCGGTCCTAATCAGGATAACGGGATACTGTTTTTAAATTATTGCATTGTCATCGGTCCTTGATACGTGTGCAAAGTTTCAAAGAAATTGAATCGCTGGAAGTTGGTAAAAATTAGGCTCAAAGAGTCCGTTACATAGATAGATAGATAGATAGATAGATAGATAGATAGATAGATAGATAGATAGATAGATAGATAGATAGTTACAACCCAAGCTAATAAAAGCGTGTTAAAAACAAGTTGTTTCATTCATTAAGCACATCTTTTAATTGATAATTACTCCTATGGGTGTAACGAGCATTAATTCGAAGAACTTTTATTTATTATTTAAAGTTTTACCTCTCTAACTACTTACTACGGCTCACAAATCTCAAAGAAAGTACGCTACTAGCTAAAATAGCTACATACAAGCTTTAAAAAACTAAATAAATCAAAAATTACCAACAAAAAACTTTAAAATGCAAAGTTTTAAGAGTTGTCAACAAAAAAAATGTATTTTTACTGGCACAGTCTGCACCAAAAAACATCTTATTTAACTTTTTTCAAAAAAATTTATAAATAGCAACCATTTGCTTAATATTATTGTGAGTGTGCTACATAGATAACCTACATTTAGATCCGCAGTGGCAAGAAGCATTTTTCGATTTTTACGACCTCGCGCAGTGGGTGGACGAACATGCGCACTTAAAAGCCGTGGCAAAATACAAACACCGGCACCCCGTACCCTTCGTCCGCGGTTTGACCGTAACGCATTAGCTACCGTACTTCGCACAGAAAACCAGGACGCCGTCAACAAATTCTTTCCTATATTGCGGATAGTTTGTTTGAAGCCGGGTGCGTTTACCCTCAACTGGCTTGCGCACATACCGGTTTTTTTGCCAATGAAATGTAAAATTTGTTTCGCGCAGGTTATAACATTGGCAATCCATCGAGATCAGTGGTGTACTACAATTACCCAAATCCCGGGGGCAAGCCCTACCCAGCCGGCGCCCGCTTTAGCTTTAATCAACTTTTACCAAGAATACCTTCCTTATGTAAAATATGATAAAGAATAAATAAAATTATCCAAAAATTACACACAAAAAAGTTATTGTGTTTGTAGTAGCTTTATTTCCGCATCTTTTAGAGGTATAAATTTATTTTATTGCAGAAACAAGTCAAGTTCATAAAAATACTAAATATTAGTATTAAAGCGTTGATGCAAATAACATCTATTTTGGGAAGTTATTTAAGTATTATTCTTATTTTTGTTTTAGACCAAAGACAATATTAATTTTAAAGAAAATTACACTCACCCATTTGTTTACTCGACAATTATCGCTTAATTACAGCGATAATTGCATAGTAGAAATCGAAAATTTCACTGTCATGTTTTTAATTGTTGAATTTGACAACCACAACACGTTATTATATGTCAGTTTGGCATTTCATACATTTTTAAACATTTTTGTATAAAAATTTCTCATTTTGGCACTGAATCTATAGAGTTGTTTATTATTATTATTATTATTCCTTCATTTGATAGTTTCACTTTCTTCGAATAATTTTCTCCCTAAATTACACTCGTGCATCAAAATAATCAGATAATTTAGCTTTCAAGTGTATTGCCTTTTAAAAACTACTCTCGTTCATTTTCATATTTTGGCAAAAGAGCCCTCCTCCTTCGGAGTCGGACTCGTTTGCCCAAATATGAAAATGAACTCTAGTACTTTTAGGCACAATATCCTTTCAAGCAAAATTATCGACAATTTTGATGCGTTTGTGTAATTACCCCCGATAATAAGTTTTTTGTTGTTTACCGAAAATAAATAAAATGCACTGGACTGGTTTCTAAAATAAACGATTCAATTATCTTGAAACAAGAAACATTATTCAAAACCGCTCTCTGTTTCGGTCGTCCGCCGCTGTTTTCTTATTAGATATTTAATTTAATAACTTTCTAACAAGACTAAATTATTCCGAATTTAACAGTACAATGTTTAAATTACAACTTTTCGAATAGTTTCGTCACCCTACCCCACAACGGAAGAGAACCTAGAATCAAGCAGACGGATTCATTTACCAAAAGATGTGATAAATAAACGTAATCGTGAAATCTGAAATGAATTTAAGCAATATAATAAACCTATAAAATTACATAACCCTTCCTTCAATTTATAAATTCAAAATATTTATAAAATTTGTTACTTATAGTCAACATACATGGTGTTAAGATTGTACGTTTTCAAATTTTAGGAGAGATGCCTTTCGTGATTTTAGGAAAAAGATGATTCCACAAATTCTCTATTTACATGATTCTTTTATAACAAAATAACTTTTCATAAATTTCTTAACTATCATTATTTAAAGATTAGTGATTATAACTTGATTAAATTTATTGAGTCCAGTGGCGTCCCGACCGGCTATGAACGAACACTGCTGCAACTTTAATTTATTCTTTGAATTTTTATTTATTTTTTCTTTATTCTCAAAAAAGTAAATCCGCCTTTGCTGCATACACTCAGACAACCCATTTTTTATATTATCTTTTATATTTAAAAAAATATGTTATATATACCTAACAACAGAAAAAAACACTAAGGTAAACAATATAACTTCCAAACTAACGATTTTTATTAAATTAACTTATCAAAAATATTCGTTTAAGTGTAGCTATGACGTCACTGGCCGTAATTTAGTTAGGGCTGAATTTATTGCCCTTAATATATAATAATAATAAAACCATTTCCAAATTTAAAAACTGGGTAAAGGATGTTTTAAAAAACTTATAAAAATGTATTTTTTAAAGTTTAACAACCTTTATCTTGAGAGCGAAGAGTGTGCGGCCTCATGTTTATATAAACTTTGTATAAAAAGCACGCAAGGAATCGTCCCGTAAAGTTTGGCAGCATGGTAGAATACCTATTCAACATCCTGTATAAATGTATGTATATTTTCGTTAATCACAAAAAAGTAAGGTTATAAAAATTTAAACATAAAAGAATTTAATTTACAAGGAAGGCCCATCAGCTTATGTAAATAGGCGTCTTAAATCAATCATTGTTTATTTAACTTTAAATAAAAGTAAATGTAAATGTAGCTTTAAATGTCACTACAAAAATTGAAATTAAAATAGGCTAAAATTAGTAAAAACAACAAAAAAATTAAAATCACAGTACTATCACGATTACTTATTCAGTTTAAAACATTAAAGAATATAATCCGCTTTATGGAAGTCAACGGCATTAAAAACAAAGAAGATTGTTTATTCTCCCATTGCATAACACTAACACAAAGACACAAATCACTACTATACTTGCAATTATCATAATAATTTAACAGAAAACTTACTATGGTTCTAGGTTGCGTACAGTGGCGTAGCTAGGTAAGCAGGAGCCCTGGGTACTAATCCCAAGAAAAGTAAGCACTAAAGATAAAAAGTCTTTATCTGTTTGCACCTAGATTCATCCATACATTTCTGTTGTATTTTTTGTAACGAGGCTCAAAAAAGGTCTTCTCCTTTTTTACCTGTATTTGCACATTTTGTTTTTACTACTAAGCCCGGGGGCCCTTACAACTCCTAGGGACCCCCTGAGCGTGGGGTTCTCTCGGGACACTGCCCGGCCTTGCCCAATAGTAGCTACGCCACTGGTTGCGTACCCAAGACTCAACTAGCCAGAGGTACATACAGTAATTTACTTAGGTGGATAATATAACACCCGCGATTATTTTTATCTGTATACCTCCCTAAAAACTGTAATGTATTTATTATCATTAAGTTTAAAACTATTTCCCAACTAACAAATCGTCCTCTCCTATTATAACTCACTAGCCTAACCCGTGCCCACTTTGTTGGGCGCTTACTATATTTTTCTCTAAACTTTCTAATTAATCATAGTAAAATATAGCATATAGCACTCCTGAATAGTTTAGCTTTCTGACTCTTCTAGCCCTTACAAACAAATAAACAAAGTTACAAACTTTACCTCTTTATAGTAGAAGTGTACTATACTATACAGACTGTCAAAAAGTACCTATGGAATAGGCTAAAAATTTAGAAAACTAAATATCCATGGAAAAAAAGCTTTAAGTCAATAAGTTGTATAAAATCCAACGGGACATATCTTGTGGAGACCTTGGACATGACCTCAAAATTAGCGATTATGGATATTTAAAGGTTAAATAACTTTTTTAAATGAGAACCCCGTTCTTACTTCATAATTAGAAAACCTAGAATATTTTACATAAAAGGCATCTACTACTAATAAGTTAAACCACACTTCTCAAGTTAAACGAAGGATATAAAATTAATTGTAACGTCACTACTGGACAGCAATAGTGTATTGATTTGCATCTTTTTAATTTTAGAATATAATTATTTACTACTAGCCAACCCGTGCCCACTTCGTTGGGCGTATATTATATTTTTTCTGCCCTTTTTGTTTAATCATAATAAAATATAGCCTATAGCACTCCTAAATAGTGTAGCTTTCCGAATGTGAAAGAATTTTTATGATAGGTTCACTATTTCCGAAGACCAGCCCTTACAAGCAAAGCACCTCTCAAAAAGCAAACATAAATCTTACTTCCGAAAATTTTTGCCATACATTAAAGGAAATTTAAAACGACGACAAAAATTCCTAATAAACGGTAATAAAATTATTTAGGTTTAACTTAAACCATGTATTGACACAACATATACTTTGTAAAAGTGGCTCTGAAATAATATGTTTTTATTTGAAACAAATTTAAAATTTTAAAGTATTGTCTTAGATTAGGCAAATTACCTGGTGTAGTCTTTTACAATAATTTATACATCTTTTACCTACCATGGTCGTACTGAAACTAAAAAGAAAGCATTTTCAAGCTTGAAGTTTCTAGTTTTGAAATATAACGATTAAAAAAATTCAAGCAACGTGTACCGCGCAATCCTAATGAATAAAAAAATCAATTTTTTTCAGGTCTTTTTTTTGATCTATACGAACTTAATTTTTCCATCTTAACCATTATACTTTTAACTTGCTTTTCTTAAAACTTTCATATCACCACTTCTCGCTGAGATATTGAGCTTTAAATAAAAATAATCTTTTTGTTTCGATTTAATCCCAGATGGATTAAATAGAAAGTTTAGTGGGGTTTTAGTGGGCTAAATATTAAACTGTAAAAGGCGCACTCAACATAACTGGTTTTCTCGATATTTCCAATTTAGCGCCTGATTATTCCAAAAGCCCCAAAGACCTTTTTTTTTTGACCTTTTAAATTAATGTAAATAATAAAAATGTTTTTTTTTCAATAGCTGAAGTTTGTGGGAAAAGTTGTATTCAATATTTTAAAAATGATATCTGAGTGAAAAGTGGTGGCAAATTAAAGCTAAATGAACCCGTTATCCGATCAAAATAGTGGTTAAGTTAAAGAAAAGTTCGTAGACCCAATTGTTTTTTCGGTATTTATTAGGATGGCGCGGCACACGTTGCTTGGAATTTTTTTAACGTAAGAACTCAAAACGAGAAACTTTAGGCTTTTTTAAAATTCCAGTACGACCATTTTAAAGCAACATAAAGCTACTTGAAAGGCTTCAAAAATTTGATAATGTTTTTGGATTGCCTAATTTTTCCAGTGGTGTATTATCAAAGAAATAACGATTTTCTTACCCCGCACTGCATCGTTGCAGTACTTGTCATTTTAAAAATTGAACTGTTAAATGGGAGCAATTTTAATAGTGCCAAAAGCTAACAGCTACCACTGGATTAGTACATTTGTGCTATTCTGGCAAAATTATGTGTCAACATTTAATAATTTTATAGGAATTAAAAATTTTGACAATGTTTGCATATGGGTAAGACATGATAAAAATAAATAAGTTTTAGCATTTCTTAATGTTTTAACGATTTTCATTTGGTAAGAAACTAAGATTTAAAAAAATCAGGGCTACACCGGATGTCCTGGTGAGAACCCATTTGTTTATCTCGTAAAAAAAATGTTTTATTTTAACTTCACAATTAAAGTTTTACTTAAATAAAAATAGTTTGGTAAATAAAAGGAAGCATTTTTACTTTATTATAAAAATATTTAAAAAATGGCAAATTTTTTCTTCTCAAAACACAAATTTCAAACTTTGCATCTGGGATTAGAATTAAATTTTAATTACTTTTTACTCCTCAAGTTCCCTTTTGCCGGTCACTGTATGAATATTGTTTTATTAAACCAAAGGGCAAATGGCCTTCCTTAAGGGGTTATATACAGTTAGAAGGCCGAAAAAAGCGGATTTACCAGAATTTTTCTGAGAAAACTTTTAAATTTATTAATACGAAAATTTGTAGACAGATTAGGGTATCTTTTAACTGTTTTTAAGACTTAGTATTAGTAAAAATATTTATTTGGGAAGAAGCTATAGCTGATCTTCGGAAGCTCCTCTCACAAAAGACGTTTTCCGGTGACCACTATCTCTGAACTAGATCCTTTAAAATTAAAAAACCAAACAGATTTCGTTAAAGTAATGTTTAATCTACTAATTAATCAAAGGAATAACCAAAATATTTTTTTGACAAAACGGCGGTTTCTAAAAAAAATCGATTTTTAACCAAAATTTCCGCCTTATATTGTTCAATCATTCATCAAAACAAAAATATTTATCGGTGAGAAAAAATCTTTGATTAATTACCAAAAGTATATTTAAGAAGTTTGTGTTAAAAATTTGAGACTAATCGGTTTAGCCGTTTTCAATAATGTTGGTCACCGACTTTGAGAAAAACGCGTTTAAAGTTTTAAAAGCATATAAAAGCACACGAAAACCCCTTAAGAGAATGATTATACAAATATTTATTATGCAAACTTTTATCAAATTCTTTCGGTTTCTTTGTTATACGCAATAACGCTTAAAAATTGCTAAAAACGAGTAAATATAAACTAAGTCAACATTAATGGTATTAGATGATTACCTCAAATCATGAATTTAAATTAGTTTCAAACTACAATAAACTGGAAACAAAAAAAATATATATATATATATTAAGTTTTATTATTTCATTGTTATATTATGTAATAAATATCACTTATCTGGACAAAAAAATATTAAGCAATATTTTTATACATATAGTATATAATACAGTGTGTCCACGGATGGATTTACCATTCTGAATTTTTTCAAATTATTTTCAAAGAAAGTTATTCCTCTTAATTTTTTTAGGCGGAATAGCAGTAGAAATGATCATAAAAAATCATAACAGCAGCGCTTAGGGTTCTTTTTCTTTTTTTTCTTTGTCAACTTTTAATAAATTCAATAAAAAATGTATACTTCAATAAAAAAAAAAATAATCAAAAAACATAAAATATTGACATTTAAAAAATCAATATTATTTATTGGAATTGATTTTTAAAGAATTTTTAAATATTTTTAAAAGTGTAGAAACATTTTAAAATGTGAAAATTGGATTACAGGTATACAGTGTGTCCCAGGATGGGTGTTACAAGAGGACAAATAAAACAAAATTTTTAAATTTTAAATCAGCATTTTAGGAAAAACTGATCGCATGGTCCAAAACTAAGTAATATAAATTTTCCTCCGATTGATATTATACGGGGCAACTTTTAACTACAAGTAAAAAAAATGAGCTAGAGAAAGGTACTTTTATTTTTTAAAATAGAACAAAATTGTTGTAGAGAAGTAAATTTTATGTTTAAATTTAAAGTTAAAGCAATAAAGTAATCAGAGAAGTTGTTGGCATTTTTACAATTTAAATTAAATATTAATTAGTGGGCCTAGAAGGAAAATTTAAAATAAAACTAAAATGTTTTTTAAATTTTGGTAAAATTTGTTTCGCCGTGTCAAGTATTTAAGTGCATAAAATGTGAATTTAAAAAAATAAAAGTACTTTAAACTAGGGCATTTTTCATAGTTTAGTCATAACTTGCCCTGTATATTACTTTGTTTTGGACCATATGCGACCAGTTTTCCCAAAATGCCGATTTAAAATTTAAAAATTTTGTTGTATTTGTTCTCTCAATAAAAACTTTTAAAATATTCAAAAATTCTTCAAAATTACAATTTTTATAGGTAATATTAATTTTTCGATGAGTAAGACAATGAAGGTACAGAATATAATAAAAATGTCAATATTTTGTGTTTTTATTTTTTTTCAATTAAAGTATATATATTTTTTATTGTATTTATCAATTGTCAAAAATAAAATAAAAAAAAATTAATCCCTTAGTAGACCATTTTTGATGAAAAAAAATTAAATCAAAATGGCGGTTGAAAAATTCTCAATTTTCTTTTTAAAGTAAGTTTCCTTAAAAACAACGGGATATTTATTGATAAAAAAAAAATACCGTATATTTAAAATAGTATAAAGTATGTTTGCTTCAAATTTCAGCTTTATTGAACTATTTTTGTAAAAGATAAAAATTAAAAACCAAAAATCAGTTTTTTTCACTTTTCTCGAAAATTTTTGACGTTAAGGTAGAAATGGTTATTACATAAGTTGAAGGTTTTGTTATTGTCAACAACTTTTACATTAAACTTTTTAACAGGATTTACTGTTTAGCTTGTAATTGTAAAAACCATTTGTGCCCTTAACCCCTCCCTTTACCCCCTAACGAATTGTTTTGGTCCGGAATTGTTTTTTTACATCGTTATAATACATTTAACAAAAGTATACCAATAGTTTGCTGTAAGGCAAATTATTTCTTGCAAACTGGTATTTCGTCTGACCTAAACTTAATCAAAAGCATTAAAAAGTAATAAAAAAGGTCTTATATATTTTTTTCTTAATAAATAATTCATTTTACTTTTTATATGCAAACATTATCAAGTTAAGGTAAAATTTATGTAAGTAGTAAGCCAAAAGGTAATAATGTATTTAATAATATGTTGAAATTTCTATTACTTTTTGTTTTGTTGTTTTAAAAAATTTGTACCCGATTTTTTTTTTTTTAAATAACTTTTTCGTAATTTTGAATCTCCCTGTATATTATAAGGCAATTCTTTCTAACTCTTTTTTTCAAAAACCAGTGAATTGCAAAAAATATTTTAATATATATTTTTTTAACGTTAACCTTAATTTTCCCTAATATCCATAACCAACAGGAAAAAAATAAATTATTCGACACTTATTTTTAAGGCTTTTTAATAAGGTACTTTCAAAAACATATTTTTGCGATTTTAAAATACCCTGTATATCCAACGGCGATTTTTATTATATCTTTTAGCATTTTAGACGAAGCAAAAATTTTTCTGAAAATAACATTTTTCGAAATATTAAAAAAAACAATTTACAGGTATAGTTAAATCCATCCGTGGACAGTAATAGTATGTAATAATATGCATTTCTCTTACAGGTGTTTCAGACTATGCACGCATTAGTTACTAAGGAATAAGTTATACATTAATTATAAAAAACAACTTTCTTAAAATGGTTATAATAAACAAATACAGCGTGTTTTCTTACAAAATAAAAAACTTTTTTTTATCATTAACTGTACTAAAAAAAAGTGCCTGTACTAAAAAGTCCTGCTTGGTGAGAAAATTAATTTTGTATTTGTCTGTTCGATGCACCGGGGGCTCTACAAAGGAATTATTAGCTAAAATTACTATTTGTATGTATGTGTCACAGGCAAATGGTTATTTTAGACAAATGACTTCTGCCTGGGCAAATGACTTCATAAAAATAATTTTTATTTAAAAGCCATTTGCGTAGGTAAATACATTTGCCATGGTCCTTGTTAGGCAAATAACTGGGATATATTTGATAACATATTAGTCATACAGTGTGTAGACCACAATAAAAAGCAAAAGCACGTGTAATTTGATTGGTTTGAAGCGCTTTAGATGGTCATGCAAAATTGTCATAGTTAGTTTTGGTTAGTTTTTTCTTTTATTTGCATTATTAGTAAACTAAAAATAAAATTTAACCAACCAAAACTAACCATGACCCCCGAATGTGACTGTTTTGCATGACCGTCTGGTCATGCAAATATTTATATTTCAATTTGCCTAAAAATGGCTTAGGCAAATAGAATCAAATGTTAATTAACTGAGCAAAAAGCATCTGAAAATGAAAATACATCATTTGCTCAGGCAGAAGGCATTAGCCTAAAATAACCATTGGCCTGCGACATATATACTCTTAAAAAGCCGTAACAAGGCGAAACAATTGTAGAGCAAGTCTCTATTAAATTTTAAAACATTAAAAGGCATTTTCTTTTACTTAATAATAAAATTTAAAAATGTTTCACAGAAAACCAACTGCAACAATTATTTTACTTTTGGGGAAAATATTGTTCTTAAGGTTTTGACGATCCCTGTTCACATAATTACCATTTCGTTACACGCAACAATGTTTATCAAGAATGTTTTTTTATTGAATGATTTTATTTTTATTTGTCTTCTTGTACAGGGTGGTACAGAGGTAAAACAAATTTGATTGCGCAAACTCGATTGAATTTTTAAAACAAATTCAGCAATAAAAGTAAATCATGGCTAAACTTGATTCATTTGGAGATACAGTGTTTTTTAAATTTTGTCAATTTGGCCAGGCACTTGTATTTTGCTTGGTATTAAAGGTAGAAAAAAATGTAAATGGAAAAGTTTTGGGGGATTTTTACGTATAATTCAGTGGCGTACTTATTTCTTCCATTGATTTTTATCTTAACGGTGTAATACAAAGTTAGGTTTTTTTTAAATGGAATACCCTGTATGTTTTATCATCAGTTGAAAGGTCTCCTTAAAATCTAAAAGAAATCCTATATTTGATGTATGTGTTTTTTAATAGTTTTTGAAATATAGTCATCATCAGGATTTTTTAACGAAATACCCTGTATATTATAGTACCGTTGCAAAGATATTTCAAAGAGGTTTAAGAAAATGCCACATTTGATATATTTATCTCTTATAGTTTTGGAAATATGATAATATTAATCTAAAAATAGATAGTACTTATACGCATTAAGATTTGGAAGCTCATATTTCTAAAACTCTTAGAGGATCATCAATCACTTTAAATTTGGCAAATTCTTAAAGGTCTTTAATGTCTTTTTAATAGTAATAAAATATACAGGGTGTTTTATTTTTAAAACGCCATTTTATTATCGCATTTCTGACAATGGCTATGTTTCCGAAACTATTACAAATTAAATAAAACAAATGTTTTATTTTTACGGCTTTTAAGGAGGCCCTTTAATTGGTGATAAAATATACAGGGTTTTCTTTTTAAAAAAGTCAATGGAAAAAATATAGGTACGCCACTGAATTCTAAGTAAAAATCCCTAAAACTTTTTATTTACATGTTTTTCTATCTCTAGTATTAAGCGAGTTACGAAAGCCTAGCCAAATTGACTAAATTAAAAAAACACTTTGTATCTCCAAAACAAACCAAGTTAGCCATGATTTCCTTTGATCACTGAATTGTTTCAAACAATCAAAATCGAGATTGCGCAATCAGATTCGTTCTATCTTTATAGCTGTTTTCACAGTTTAAAAGATTTCTTGCATGAAAGTTTTTTTGCTGCAATTTTTCGATCTGCACACGCGGACTTTGCAGATATTTTTAAAAAGCGAAAAACGCGCGTGCTCAGACAGAAAAATTGCACAAAGATAAAATTGCGTGATGGAAGATAACTTGCAAACTGTAAAAACAGCTTTTAGTTTTTGTTTCATACTGCAAGGTCAATGATAAGGCGCCACCCTGAACATCCCATCAGTGGACAGTCGATATGTATCTTTTGGTCCTGGTTCTGTCTAAAAATATTGCTTATAAACATTTAAAGAAAATACGTTACAGCCCAAGATGTGTCACAGATAATAAAATTGGTAAAGAATATATTAAAACGCGTCGAGTCTGGTATAGTAGCAAAGATAAATCTTGAGCAAACATTTTGAATATATTTTCAGAGGAAAATTATTGTAATCATCAAACGAATACTATCCCTAATTTTTACTCTACTCGAAATTGAATTATCCTTAAGGTTTATTACTAAAATTTTTAAAAGGCCAATATATAGCCCTGCAATTTTTGTCTTCGCACGGCTAGGTTCCTATTTACAGGACAACCTAGAGAAACAAGGCTATAAAATAAAATTTATATACATTAGTGAAACACAAAGCCCAATAAATGCAAGAATCCTAGAACATAAGCAACATACCGAAAAAGGGTAAACATCTAAGGTGACGTTCCGTAAGTTAACCAGTTTTTTGGTTTAAGGCCGTGTTTCCACGGGCCACTTTTTGAGGTTGATATGGGCCACAAAAGGATTGGCAACTAACGGCGACAGAAGTTTAATTGTGGTTGTCAAAACGCCTGTGTAAAAGGAGTAAAATTTTATTATTGTTGGAAACGGAACTACAAGCTGACCACACACCAACCACTTTTTGTGGCCCATATCAACTTCAAAAAGCGGCCCGTGGAAACACGGCCTTGAACTAATAGGACATTTTTGGGACGTTTATTTAGCCTTACCTAGATTAAAATTATTTGCTACAGTGGCGTCTCAGTGGGCACCACAGACTGACTTTTATTTATACTTTTGTATTTTTGTCCGATCAAAAAACTAAAAATACTCCTACTTGTTGTTTTGTAAATATATTTTAAAATCTGTTTACATGCTTTTTTATGTTCATAAGCCCTTTTTTCTGTAAAACGAAATAAGGAATCACCCCTTGCAGTTTCGTACAGTAGTTAGGAAACACCCTGTATATACTTTTATATTATTTATTTACGGAACAATGTATCTAAAACAACATTATCATCAATTTTAGGCGAAGAACCAATTCTAAAACGGTATTTACCAATCGGTTATGTTGACGTTTAAACAATGTATTATACGTCAAAGTTGTCACCAATTATTACCGCGGTTATAATTGGTTAAACGCCTAAAATTGCTGTATAACATATAAAGATCCAATACGCCATAACAAATCCACGGAAAAAGAAAAACACAAACCTTAAAGTATTTGCGTCTAGAGATAACTCTTTCGCAAGGCCGTGCGAACAGCGAAAGATACTAGCAGTATTTTTTTCTCGCTCCGCGTACCGACTGGTTAAAAGAAAAAAGGGAAATTCTTCTCCGACCAATAAGCACGTTCACGGAATAAACCGAAGGTATAGAAGGAACAGTTTAAAAATGTAAATTCGGTGCCCTTTGATAAGAAAAAAATCACAAAAAGTTTAAAGCAAATAAATCGGCATGCTTGTATTTGCGGCCGCCTTTGCTATATTTCTTTTATGATATGCCGGTTAATGCAGCTGGTCATCGCACTATGGGATAGAAATTAATGTTTTTGGTCAAAATTCTGAAACTTACCAAGCTAACTTAAAATGAGGTGCTTTTTACTGGAAAAATATTGAAAAAATATTATAAATTATTACAAATGCTTTTTGGAAACCTAAAACTTATTATATGTTATTATAAATTTACACCCCCTTAACATTATTATTTTTTATTGTACAAAATCAACTAAAATATCTGCTTGTTTGGTTAATTCGGTAGTATTCTAATCAGTAATCCGATGGTTATTATCTCATATGATATACACGGTACAACAATAGGTATGATTTTTTTAAATGGAATACCCTGAATATTATATCACCACCAAACAAATCTTTTAAAATGCTCTAAAAAATACTACATTTGATGTGACTATCTCAATTAGTTTCGGAAATATGACCATCCACATCTGAAAAATAATTTTAAATTATTTTTAGAAGCGTAATAGAGATACATCTTCCCAACTTTCTTTATTTTTTAACGTATAAAATAAATAAAAACCCTGTTTTGTTGGGTAGATTCTGTAGAATCCATATCTTTCATCAAAATGCTTTTATCTCTTAGGATATACAGTGTAGGACAAAACATATTAATTTTTAAAATGGAAAACCTTGTAAATTATAAAAAATCTTGTATCTGTCCTTACACTCAGAAGTAGCAAAAAGTGTGAAGGCAATTGTAAGTACAAAAACTGATAAAGGAAAAGGTAAAAAAATCTTAGACAAAAGTAGCGAGACTTGCGAGACTGCATCGGAAACACAACAATAGCTCTTATTATTTAAACTCTTTTACTTTCTTTAGTAAATAAGGCTAATAATAAAGTAAGTAGATTCAAGTTTTTATTACCCCAATAGAAGTCGTCATATCCTTTTATAATTTTGCGTACATGTAGTTTGGAGTATCTACTTTGAAATACACATTATAAGCCATTAAAATTTCAAAGTTGCTTTTTGGCCAAAATAATGGATTTCTATCCCATAGTGTATCGGCGCGTCGCTGTAAAGGATAGCGGCGCCTTTATATAAAATAGTCCGATTGCAGGCGGGCTTTTATATGTTTTTCTGTATTATTTTCAAAGGGTACCGAATTTGCGCTTTTAAAATGTTCTTACTATACCGAGATGTTTTGATCGGTAACTGCGGTTGACAGTCGAGACCGAACGTCTAAAAACCCCGTTTCAAAACTTTACCAGAACCAGAAAAATCAGGGAAACCAATATCTCGGTTAATTTACGGAACATGTCGCAGTTTGATCAGTAGTTTCGGTTGACAGTTAAAACCGAAATTTTCAGAAACCACGTTTCATAATCTAACCGGATTTTAAAAATTGAAAGGTTTCGGGAACGAGAACCAGAAAAACCAAAAATTCTGGATAACTTACGGAACGTCACCTAAGTCTGGAATCGCTGACCACGTTTGGTCTAAAGAACACGCCATGAAAGGCTATGGTTTCCTCCAAAACGGTACAGTCATCTAGCGGCCGTAATAATACGTTGAATGACGTCACCAAATACCTATTGTGCAGTGCTATACACCTCAAGTAGTTTCCAAGAAAGCATTAACGATGGCCGTAACGTAAAAAAGCGGTGCCGTCATATTTGTAGCGGTGGCCAGTACGGTCGGAAACAGTTTCTCAACGTAAACCACATTGCGCCAGCGCGGAGGGGCTGTTTTCGTGTATAAAGACTTCTAGATAATAAAAATACAGGTGGGAAATAAAAACTCATGTTTTATTTATTAAAATATTTATATATACTTAAATATTTATTTTTATACAGCGTGTCCCAACTCTATTTATACACGTAATAATTTTGCCTCTGTACAAAGTACAAAACTATTTTTTTATTAAAAAATGTTTTTTAATAAAATATACCAGGTGTCACAAAAACATAACTTTCATTGTCAAGTAGCTTCTTTTAAAAGAAATAGGTACCCTGTATATTTTAACAAATTTTGACTCCGTATTAAATTCTACATTAAAAATGTATAACACACTACTATAAGTCAATTATTTCTCCTCTACTGTGCAAAGGCAAAAGAGTCTAATTGCAAAAATACAGTGTTTTATGCATTTTGATAATAGACTGTTTTGTCAACGTCCTAACTTTAAAGCCCCCTATAGAAACACCGTTCAATTATCAAAATGTAAAACTATTTTTTTACATTAAAACAATGTAAAAAAATGAAATGACCTATTTTGCGATTAGACTCTTTTGCCTTTTGCCCGGTAGTCTATGAACCTTCCTCCACGCGTTTCTTAAACAGGTCTCACTGTTTCTTTAAATATTTTTTCTTCCTCCGATTCCTCATCGTTTATAAATATTAGCATTGCAACGTCTAGAGTATCCATCTTTCAAGATAAATAGCACTGTAAATTAATTTGTACCGCTTTCTGACTTAAACCGTTTAATATTGCCAGACTTTCCCACCGCTATGAGGCGCTATTCAACGTAATATTAAGGCCGCTAGATGATGGTACCGTTTTGGAAAAAACCATAACTTCAGTGGACCGAAGCACGGGTTGTTCACAGGAAACCTCATTGGAAATAACGTCAATTTAAGAAAGCAGTCTTCATTGAAAATAACAAAAACAATTTCAGTAAACCGAGTGTGCAAATATCCACTATTTGGAAACCATTTTTAAAGCGCACCAATGTTGGCGTCCTAGGTGAACAACCTCACGCTTGCCTGCACCTAACTCCGTCTTAGGTGTGTGCTTTACCCGAATATAAACTTAGTAGCTGTAGGAATTTCTTTAGTTTACACTTAACAACGGACAGAGATAGGACTTAAAATAAAAATACCGTTTTTGTCAAACACAGAAATACTTGACACAAGAGAGCAACTTTTAAAGAAATCTTTAATATATCTGACAATGTGTATTGATTATAATACCTCACACCCCAAGGTGACTGTATTTATAAAAAAAAACTATAAACTTGGCCGTTCATGATTAAATAACCAAAACAAAGCAAATATTAAAACAAAACAACGGTTATTTTAATTTGATCGTTTAACTACCCAACAAGTACCAATTATGTACATATTGAGGTACATATAATATTAATTTACTAATAAGAATAAACTTTCAAATTAACTAACTTTTTTAAGTTTGCAGAGAGACAGAAATATTACAAAAGTATTAAAACTAAATAGATTACGCATGCTTTTGCAACATTAAAAGTATATTTTTTAAATTTTATAATAAGTTAAACTCTTTTATTTCCATAACACACCAATACCTAATAGGTAAGCTAGAAATACACAAAATAACGCAATTTCTGACCTGTATCGCACATATAAAACGGTAATGGCCGGAGTTTAATTAAAATTGCTATATTCTCGAGGGATTTTTTAAATTCGGTGCCAACCGCCCGCACATAGGTGCCCTGCTTCATTTAATTTCACTAAAACCTTTTTTTTCCGATCCGTACCGTCCGTCCGATGCCGACGATGACGGAATTGATAAAAAGAATTGAATAGAATAATTATTGAATATTTATATCTAATATAAAACACAATTTTCATTCTATCATCTTAGAGGGTAAAAAAGTTATACAGTAGAACCAGTCTTAAAAAACACCCGGTATATGAAAAACTTTCTTATCTATTGTTTTATTGTCTCCTGCGTAATATCAAATAAACAAAACGGACAAATAATAACCCTGTTCCAAACCCTTTATATCCTTTATCTACATATGTCTGCGACTATACAGTGCATTTCTTTAATGTCCCCCCTTTTATTTTTGAACGGATTGATCTTTGATATACAAAATTGATGCATAAATACGATATTTTAGAGTGGCATTGACAGACAACCAATTCAAGATGGATGCCGGGCGCCATTTTGGAAAAAAGTTAAATGGGGGATCTTATGACATATCAATTTAAACCTCCTAACAAGTACTTTATAACCCTAGAATATAAACTCAATATATTTACTTATTACAAAATGACGGTACTTCAAAAATTAGGTACCTACCTACCTAAATATCTGATTTGTTTTTTTTTTATCTTTGGACAATCCACGAAGGCTGAAAGCCTAAATACTAACGTACCGTGGGTGTCTTAAGCAGGGTAAGAGGAAGTTTGTTAACACGGGACTTAAAAACTTGAAGATTTGGGGAGGAAGGAAAGACCTCCGCTGGCAGCAGGTTCCACAGTCTAGAAACTCTAGGGATAAAAGAACGAACGAAATGGGAAGTTCGGGGCCTGTCCAATTGAACTGTATAGGGATGCATACGCGCGGCACTACGAGTTTCTCTGTTGGGAACTGCAAAGAGGAGGGACTATACTGGACAATTCGTCGGAGCAGAAGCCGTAAAAGTATCTATAGAAGAGCGATAGATCTCCCACAGCCCTTCTTTGAATGGCATCAAGAATGCTGAGGGTTGTAGGGGATGCCATTCCCCAGACATGAGAACAATATTCCAGAGAGGGTCGAATTTGGGACACATACAAAGTGTATAAATTGGAAGGAGAAAAATACTTTTTGGCTCGGAAAAGAAATCCAAGCTTTTTGAAGCCGCGGTGGCTATAGATACAATGTGTTTATGCCAGTTAAGGTTATTCTCAAATGTGATGCCCACAAGGTTAAATGTGTCCCCGCTCTGCAAAACCTGGCCACTCATAAGCAAAGGATGAGTGTTTGATGATTTTTTTCGCGGCAAGGAACACGATTGTGTTTTGGATGCATTAAATTGAACGAGATTTTTGGCGCCCCAATCCAATATCAAATTGAGATCCTGTGAAAGAGATATCTGCATCGCTCTGCGTTTGCTTTCCAAGTCGGGTTGAGAGATTGGTTTGGGAACCTGAAAAGTGGAGTGAAGGGTACTATCGTCAGCATAACTATAAATGGGATTGGTTGTGGAAGAAAGAAGGTCGTTGATGTGAAGAAGAAACAAAGTTGGTGCTAGTACTGAACCCTGAGGCACTCCAGCATTAATTTCGTGAAAGCTTGAAGAGTGACCATCAACAATGACTGATATACGTCGATTAGAAAGATAACTGGAGAGCCAAGAGCAGAGTTTAGTTGGAAGACCGTAGGAGGGAAGTTTATTAAGAAGTGCGTCATGCCAGACTTGGTCGAAAGCTTTAGATATATCAAGAGCAACGATCTGGGACTCACCTAGAAACTCAAGAGACTTGTTCCAGTTGTGTGAAACGAAGGAAAGAAGATCTGCTGTAGATCTCTTGTGACGAAATCCGTATTGCCTGTCATGTAAAATTTTATGTTTTTCTAAGTACCTAAGAATTTGCGAGTTAATGGATTTCTCCATTACTTTACAAAGCATTGAAAGGAGTGAAATGGGTCTATAGTTGGATGGAAGAGATTGGCAATATTTTTGAAACTAATAAAGTTAGAAGTACAATGTGGCATTTTCTTTGAGTTTTTTTAAATATCTTTTAAATGTTGACTAGTGATGATATCCAGAGATAAACAAAAAGTACATAGTTTTTTAACGAAGCACCCTGTATATTATATCACTATTAAAAAGATATTTAAACAAGCTCTAAAAAATACCACATTAGGTACACCTAACATAGAACGAAAGCTTTTTTCGGCCTTGGTCAATTGAGGAATCGTGGTTCTTGGGTCTGGACCGCATTAAATTAAAATCGTTTACCGACGTTTGGCCATCGATTGCACGAGGCATATTCAGGGATCTGTACTCTGTGAGAATTCAGTGTTCCATTCAGAACCAGGATTCCTAAGTACATCTAACTTTAATATTCCATAAATATGGCCATCCAAGTCCGGTATTTAGGTAATTTTTAAAGTACTGCTGTTTTGTAGTAGGTAAAAGAATTAACTTTATACTCTGGGATTATAAGGAACTCACCAGGAGCTTTAAAATGGCGTGCTACAGGACCCCCTTCCACTTAATTTTTTTCCAAGATGGCGCTCAGCCGCCATCTTGAAATTCTCATCTGTCAATTTTACTTTAAAATATAGTATTTATGCAAAAATTTCATATCCCAAAGTTTATTTTATTAAATTTATTCGTTCAAAAATAAAGGTGGAAGGACATTAAAGAAATGCCCTGTATTTAATAAAAAAAAACAAACAATTAGACAAAAAGAGGAAAAGCATATTTATTATTCTAGATAGGATTCTCTATTGTTTTTTTTTCTACCAATAAATAATCAAGTATTAAAAAATGTTCTTTTAGATTCTATGACTAAAAAAAAATATTGCGTTACCAGGAATTTATTGTTTTTATCCAAAAACTGAGATATGGGACCCACACCAATACCAGATACTATCGGCGTTAAGAACACTTTGGTGAAGAAAATTTTTATGTTAGAATTTGGGAAAAAAGTCGAGGGGGCAAACCCTTTCTTCCAGAAATATCCAAGTTTAAAGAGAATCCTCTATTTGTTTTTTTTTTTAATTTGATCAATTTTTATCGACAATTCCCAAATTTTGCAAAATTATCCACAAACTGTTCACGGGTGGGGTTTACAAGAGGACAAATGGATAAAAAATATATTTTTCGACAAAAAGTTATTCTTAAAAAAAAATGTTTGCTTGTAAAAAAAATGATTCACAAAGAGACAATGGTAATTTTGTATACAGGGTGTTCGGAAATACATGTATCAAATCTTAATGGCATATTCTACGTCGAAAATAAGCCATAGTTTCCAATATAAACATAATAATATGTCTGGAAACGCTTACTTTTAGAAATACAGGGTGTTAAAATTTTAATAAAAAAACATTTTTTAATCATAACTTTTAAACCGCTCTAGATATTTGTTTGGTATTTGGCACATTGCTTAACACCAGCAAAAGCCATTTTTTTATGTGAAATATAAAGAAAAAATACCAGTGACGTCCGTACCATATTTGTATGGCCCATTTTTCAAGAAAAAATGGTTCGCCACTGCTTTTTCTTAAATAAAACATGTTTTTAAAATCCTCATTGAATTTGTAACAAATTTGATCTTTTGATTTTTGTCCGAACGATTCATAGTTTTCAAACAAAAAATAAAAACCACTTTAATGCATGACGAATTTGCGAAAATAAAGCCTAAAATGATAATCATTTAGGACCTAAAATTCATTTTTGTGAAGTTTTTAATTAACAAATTCGTCATACATCCATCAAAGTGGTTTTTATTTTTTGTTTAAAAACTATGCATCGTTTGTGAAAAATTTAAAAGATCAAATTTGTTCCAAATTCAATAGGGATTTTAAAAATATTTTATTTTAAGAAAAAGCAGAGGCTTTTTGTGTCTTTGTTTCTTGAAAAAAGGTCCATACAAATATGGTACGGACATCACTGGTAATTGTTAAAAAAATTACGTAAAAGAAATGTCTTTTTCTGTTGATAAGTACCATATACCTATTAAATATAAAAGGGGTTTAAAAATTATGATAAAAAAATGGTTTTTTTTAGAATTTTAATATCCTTTATCTCTAAAAGAACGCGTTTCCGGACACATGTTTATCCCTCTGTTCGTAAAGAAATCAGAGACTAGTCAGCGCCAATCGGGTATTATTATTTAGTCAGGTGACCGGTTGCCAACTGGTCACCAGACGTAATTGTAAAATCTGATTGGCGCTAACTAGTTTGTGATTTCTCTACGAACAGACCTTATATAAGAAACTAGAGCTTATTTTCGACGTAGAATATGCCATTAAGATTTGATGCATAAATTTCGGAACACCCTGTATAGGGTTTGCAAAAACTTTAAAACATGATTTTGCTCCAAGAGTAAACAATTTTTATTTTCCATTTTTAGGCTAAAATTTAATTAATAAAATTTATTTAAAATAACATTTTAAATGACTATTAATATTACAGGGGTATCAAAAAGTTTCATAAAACCGATTTTGCAGTTATCAAAAATAGGTAATTTATTTTAAATTTTTATAATAACCTAAAAAACTCCTATAATTAGCGTTTTAAACACCTGCTTCCTCCAAATTCATAAAAATCACAATTTTTCAGCTGTAAGCTAATGTAATCAACACGTTTTCGCCAAATTATGGAGTGAATTATTGTTTTTATCGATTACACACTTTATTCAAAATAGATTTTCCTAATGACATTTTGCCTTAAAATCGAAAATAAAGGTTGATTACTCTTAGAGAAAAATAATGTTTTTAAGTTTATTGTGAACCCAGAATTTAAAATCAAGTTTTTCTCTTTGTGAATTATACTTTTTTTCAAGCAAAAATTTCTATGAAGGATGACTTTTCTTTCGAAAAATAAAATTTTTGGTCCATGAAAAGTCTGTATATTTTATGCCAGACTTTCAGAAAGCTGCAATTATCGGAAAAATGCAAATACTGTTGCGGAATTTTGGATTTCTCAATAAAAGTTAATAAAATTTACGAAAAAATAGAAATAGAGGTTCCCTTTTAAAACTTAAATTTTGTTGGGGGAGAAGAGGGGGCGGGACAAAACATTTTTTTTTGCAAATTCCAAAAAAAAGACCCGAGATCTTTACCAAAGTGTTTCTCTCTATGGGTCCGATGTCTCACTTTTTACTAAAAAAAAATCATAATTCCTGGTATGGCCTTAGTTAAGATTATGTCAACTAATATGCATTTACTCATATTTAATTAAAAAAATAAAAATAAAAAAGGAGTATGATTTTAATGCATATTTGACGGTAACCAAAATGTTTAGTGTGATTTTTTTTGAAAACACAATATAGTATAGGTAAAGCTAATTACATAGTTTTAGAGCTCTTACACTAAAAGCACTAAAAGCTCACTGGTTACAAAAAACATGTCATAAATATAAAAAGCTTAAAAGAAAGACAAAATAAATTATTATTGTATGTAGATATTTACAAAATTGTTCACTCAGATCATTCATTTTATTCTATTACTATATTTGGAAAGTTGGAGTTTTTATTTAATAAAATACATATAATTATTCCATGGAAGCAAAAGTACCTATACAGAGTGTCTGTGAACTGTGATGCCAAGCTGCTATGGTGCAAACCTCTCATTAAATTTACAAAAAGTTCATATAAACAGGGGTTTACAAATTTTTCTCACTTCCAAGTTCCAAAATAAAAATTTTCTTTACCAAAGTGTTCCTCTTACCATCAATAGCATCTGGTATAAATTTGGTGTGGGTCCATGTCTCAGTTTTTTAATAAAACAATTTGAAAATCCTAGCTAAGCCCATGAACACCCTGTATAGGTAATTTATGTAAGGTAGGTAGTTTATTATCTTGGGAGTTCAATTAGGTATTTACTCAGGTATTCATTATACCTTTGGAAAGACAAATTCTTTGATACAATCAACCCTAACGTAAGATGACATATCCCTCGAAACATTCTTAGGCTCGCTAACTTAAATATTGTCTTCTAAAATCTTTTCAAAATATCAATAATTATTGTTCTTTTGCATTTTAACTTAAATTCCTTTTATCTATAATAAGAAGGAAAATGTGAAATATCAAGATTCGAAAAGTCCTTAGATATACATGATTTGCATTAAAAACGAACCTCTGAAGACAAATTGTAATAAACTAAAAATTTGGTTATAAATAGCAAAATTCATATAGGCAGTTAAATTTTACAGGTACCTAATATTTAAATTAATCTAAATTTGACAAGAAGGCGTTTGTAGTAACTTTAGTTTACTTTTATTAAATATGTCTGTGAATAAGGTATCATATTAAAATGTTATCTTACAGCTTTTAAAGGCTTTCCTAAATGTAAAAAAACATTTTAACTCAAATTGTTTGAGCCAGCCTAGGCAAAAATATCATAAAATTAAAATTTTATAAAAATCCTGTTAGGTATTTTAAGTTACAATTTTTAAATAAACCTCCAGTTTCCAGAATATGCTGATAAAACAAAGTAAATGAATCAATTCATATATAAATTCTTAATAACTAAAATAAAATCTGTGGTGTTAGAGAGAAATGTAATAACCCGAGAATGTTATTTTACTTAAAACCCCCGTAACATTTTTGTTAAGTACTTTTATTAAATAAAATTATCTTAAGTCAAATATTTGAAGAAAAACTCCTGTAGCTTCTTTGAATTTTATTAAATTCTTGTTTCCTAAGCATCTTTTTAAACCTTAAAATACTTTTACGGGAAAATACTAATTTTGGATTTATCATGTCTCCATAACAACACAGAAATTTAGGTAACTTTACTACCATAAACAGACTGACCAAAAGAATAATATTAAAAAACAAAACAAAAAATTAAATAAAATTCATTTCTTAATAACCTGAATAGGTATAAACTTAAGAATATTTAGATGCTAGGTACTTTGGCAAGAATCCCATAAGCCTTTTTGTTAGCAGGTATTACTTAAATTATAGAATTTATCTTCACCCTGCTAATTCTAAGTATTGTAATATATTTTACTTTGGTACATAATTAAGTAGCAACTTAAAAAATATGTGATACCAAGAACTATTTCTGGTGTAAATCATTGGTAATATCATACAAAAACTATTACTTTAAAAATATTTTTAGATTGTGATAAAGTAAATAAAATATTACTATATTGGTTGGCGAGTTATTACTTAATTCTCAAATATTCTCTATACTATTAGATCCGAGATTAGATCATTTTACTACAGTAGTACTTACATGAAGAACACTTTTAGTAACAAAAAGAAAAAAATCTTAAGTAACATTTCACATTTTAGCATCTAACATTTTAAAGTAACAATATAGGTATCTACTTAAGCACTCATTCCATTTTTCAAATAAAAATAATAGGAAAATATTCTTCTTTTATATTCACAATAATTTTTATTCTAAACGCATTTTATGTCTCTAGGGAATGTGTTCACATTGTTAGTAAATACAAATATTAACTACTGGACTTTTGATTTCATTAATGGATATTCTGCAGAAGGAGGGACACCCTTCTTCTTATTGTGCCTGGATATATGAGCTTTGTAAAAGAATCTTGCAAAAAGCACAAAGTAACTGAAATACATTGCGATGGAGAGCTTAACATTAAATGGGGTAACGTGGCATTCAATACCCTGCTGCAATAATTGATGGGCCCACATATTTATTGCACAACCTATGACCATCTGCAATAGCTGCAAGGATGTGATTACCATAGAAACTTGTCTAGGGGTGCATATCCCCAGGCTCTGAGTCCATAATAAGAATACATAATTGAATGGACGCAATAGTTCATTACAATAAACCACCTGGCACTAGAAGTGTATTCTGTGTAGCTAAACCAAGAATACAAAAGTACAGTTATATGATGATACCAGTGAAGAAATATTAAAGGTTGCTTACGAAGTACAATAAAAACTGTATCACCTAATTCAGGAAGCTTGCTAAGTACAAACATAAATGTCCAGAAGCCTGAAACTTTGTCTTGTTCAATAAATGATGGCACACATACTGAGTGGTATAAACCATGTTGAGTTAATGTATGAAGGAACTCTGGAACTGTTCTACAAGCACCCATAATACTAAATGTAGCTAGAAGAGTATTCCATAAGCACAAAATACCTCGAAGTTCAAATCTAGGGCGATTCTGCATGAGGTATTGTCCACCAAAAATGAGGACCATATAGACTCCCACATAGTAAAACCCCAAGTCCAGTTGTCTTGCATCCATGTTCTTGATTTCTGATGAATGAAATCCGATTCAAAATTAAACACATACGAATAATTAGGCATAGTAACCTGATTATATTCTTTCATTTTCACTTGAGGTAATCACTCTTTTATTCAATAAAATAAAGTATTAGTTTTACGTTGAATGTCTTTCGTTTTGTAGGTATATTCTTTCCGCACCGGCACACTTTCAACTGTATTAGAAACTATATTAAATTTCTCGAGTCTCGACCGATACAAAAAAATAAGGTGCTCGACCGGCGCGGCGATCTGCTTATTGGCTGTTAGCTTGCTGTTGACGAAACGCACGCCCAAATCCAAATGTGATCTGTGTCATCATTAGGTGTCGCGCATGTTTTATATAAGACTAACCGGTTTTTATAGTTTTTAGCAACTCAACATTTATTTACTCATTTACATAATAATTTTTGGAATTTTACTGACCACAATATGTATAAAATAATTTAGTATAACTGTGGAAAAAGATTGTACAATTGGTAGGTATATAGTTCGGGCCAATAAGAAATTATCAATTATTTAAACATAATTTTAAAATACCTAATACTTTGTTAATTTTTATGACAAAAGAAATACGAAAGGATTTTTTTATATAATTATAAGATTTATGGGTTTACCCGAAACACAATCCATACGCAAAATGTACATAGATGGGGGACGCGGGACGCGAGTGAGGAGTGAGGTGACTTAAGACTTAAGACAGAAAGGGTTATTTTATCCCTCTTCTTAAAATGAAATAAAAATATGGTAATTTTCTAACAAAAAGCCGCAGCTCCGAATTAGACGTATTTTGGTATACAGAATCAGCTAAATAACATAACACATAGGCAATGTAAAGAAAAGAGACATCTAACGTGAATACCTGCATGTAAACACATCTGATTGGATTAGTCACATACATCCTTTTTGTTGCTTTATTCGACGATATACCAATAGCTTTGTTCGCGGGTCTAGTAATGAACCGATTCTGAATCAGAACCGAACTGGTTTAGAATTGTTTTAAAGCGCATGTCTAGTTATTTATTAGTTCGGAATTTTTATTTACCGCGAACGATTTTCTATACAGCTGAGGATGTATTCTAACCTAGCCTTTTGGTTAGGATTTTTCATGGTTAAATTGGATACAATACAAAAAAAAAATTTAAACAAAAAGGTAAATTGTTATACTGTCGAATGCCACTCAAGGTCTCTCGGCGGAAGGCGAGGGATTCCCTGCCTCCTCTCGTTTTTAACCTATGTCCCTATGTGTATTTAACTAAAGATAAAATTCAAACAACAAGAAATGGTAAAAATCTTGTAATATTGTCTATATTTTTAATTAAATCTTTATTTATTTTATTGCATATATACATTCATATGGAATACAATTAAAAATCCTTTGTTTATATACGCTCAGAATCACAAAAATATAAAAAAATATTCAATAGGTATATTAACCCGCATAAAAAGTGGCAAAAACAAATAAACTGTAATACAACGGTTTATTTCTGTACCACAAAAACAGAAAACAGCTGACCATGTCGACAATACGCATAAAATTCCGAACTCAACTTTTAGTTCCAACAAATATCCCAGGACTGCTAATCAGGTTACGAACCGGTAACGAACTGATTCCATTGTAACCCGCGAACACAGAACTGTGACTAAAAATTCAGGATTTTACTAACCGCGAACGCTGCTTTTTCACTGCGCATGCAAATAGTCCCAGAACCGGTTCAGAATCGAACCCGCGAACAAAGCTAATACCTACCTGTCACCTGCTTAACCAGTATGTGTAACATGTAAGTTTCTTATTGGGACGCTGACCAAGAATCTGAAAGATTTTTTTGATACGTTTTGTTATCGAGATATCCATCATCAAACTTAAATATCGATAATTGTCTAGAATCTCTACGTTACGAACAAACACAGGCGCGGCGAGTTTTAAAATTTCTTCATATGGGTACCGCCGCATGTATCAAAATATTTTGGAGAGCAAAAAGGTCATCATCCCTTGAAAATACTAACTAACCTATTTGCACAAAAAGGTTTTCACACACTTTATTCTTACCCAATAAAAAGTTGAAGAGCAAAAAAAAGAGGTCCACGCCCACAATTTTTGCCAGCAGGCAAACATTGTAGGAGGTAGAAAAATAGTGTTTTTTTGCCCTTCAAAATTTCCTCCATACAATAAATTTAAAAATTTGGGCAGCAAAATTTAATAGCCTACGGGCGGCAACTATGTAACTGCTGATAGCAGAAAGTTTAGAAACTTTAAACAGTATTAAAGAACAAAGATACAAAAAAATGTTTTTCCACCAATATTTGGCATAACAGTGCCTGGGCCAATAATGAAATGGACTTTATGATGAGAACCCTTTTAAAACCTTTTCAGGGAGGTTTCTTTTCACGAGTCTATCGCCATATACGAAAGCGGCGCTCAGGGTTGCCACAATGATTTTTAAAAAGTACTAGATTCCAGAAAAAAAGTACTAGAAAGTACTAAATTTCAGAAATTAGCTAAAGCTAAAAAATCGTTTTTAACATTCAGTAACTTTTGGTTAATTTGTCGTCTTCTAACACCTATCCTGGTAATATTGTAGCTGTTTTTCCGATCAAAATAATTTTGAAGAGTAAAAAAAAAAAAGTTCTTTGTTTTCTTTCAATTTTCCAATTCTACGGGACTATTGTAGCTGTTTTTTCCGATCAAATTGTTTTGAAGACCAAAAAAAAAAAAAAAAAAGATCTTCACCTTGCTTTTCTTTCAATTCTACGTACTAAATTAAATTAAATTCTAAATCATCACACAGCCACTTCATTTTAAAAAAGTACTAGATTTTGATCAGTACGTACTAGAACACTAGATTCTATTAAAAGTACTAGATCTAGTACAAATGTACTAGGTGTGGTAACCCTGGCGGCGCTTTAAACCAATCTCAAATGTTTCTGGTATCGGACTGGGCAAACGCGTCCCTTTTTTGGACAAGTTTACCATGTTTTATATGCAAGGTTACAGTCATGAAACCATAGGGCTCAAACACATGTTTCGGGTATCGGACTAGGCGGGTCCCTTACGATTTTTGGAACAATGTTTAAAAATTGCATGTAAAACCTTGTGGTATACTTGTTCAATAAAAAGAGTGACGCGTCCACTCAGTTCGACATTCGAAACATTTGACATTAACAGGCTGGGTTAAAGCACCGCTTCCATATATGGCGGTATGAATATTCGTGGTAGACTCTTTAAAAGGAACCCCCTAAAAGTTTTTTTAAGTGTTCTTATTATTAAATCCATTTTAATTACTGTTCCAGGCACTATACATATAACTGTGACTGTTCTCCTTGCCGCTTGTGACTTTTTGATCACTTTATCAATGTTTTCAGCAAAAATGTTAAGTGGGTGTCCAGTCAAATCCCTAGGTATATGTAATTACTCTTCCAATACTAATTTCCATTTTTTGTGTATTAAAGAAAACTGGTCTTATTTTTTTATTAAGCACTTCCATCCAGTTTACGACTCGATGTAGTCCTGTGTTTGCAGTGTTCATAGGGACTCTTTCGCTTCTCGAAAACTTTAGCATAGCTACATCGTCTGCAAATTAAACCAGTTTTGATCCGTTTGGCATTGCCATTTTCAAGAGATCATCACATAATAAAAGGTTGGACCTGAAACAGATACCCCAGGGACTCCGCTGTTAATGGGAAGGGTCTCAGGTCGAGTTTATAGATCATAATTTAATTTTAGTATTTGCATAAATATAACCACATAAATATTTTTTTACAACTTTGTGATTTACTCATTTTCTTATGCCACCCTTAAATTATCATATTATTAAAATATACATTGTTCTGCATGTACTTAACTTACCATGTCTTAATCTGGCTCCCTCAAGTTTTTCTGAGGATCGATGTTTTTTTCCAATTAGACGGGCTGCCCTCAACGCGCGGCCCATCTACAAAGGGTACCTGTTATATGGTAGGGGTACATAGGGGAACAAGGTTTTTTCCCATATAATCTTTTAAAACGCTCGAGTAACGCTTAAAATCCCCTCTTGGGCTCCCCTACTATTGTCAATCAATTAAAAATATTTGTGTACTATTGGTACAGTTTCAGATTACCATAAATAAAATTTGGTAATTTTCTAGAAACTTGCGGCAACTCCGATTTTAACGATTTTTGGTATACAGGGGTTTTTGGAGCGCTGGTCACGTATCTGAAAGAATTTTCTGGCGGAAACGTTTTGTTCTCGAGATAGCCATCATCAAAGTTGATATTTAAACTATTTAAACTAATCCTATTTTTACCATATTCCGCCTTTTTGCACACAATTCTTGATTTAAAGCTAAAGTGACATACAATATTTGATTTTTACCTTTTAAAACCACGTTTTTCTTTTTATTTTACACCCTTTATAATTAAAATTGCGACAATTCACTTTAAAAATGCGGAAACCATGTATACACGGTGACGTTATAGCTTGCTGAGACTGAAAACGATTGAAAGTAAAGCTATGTAATTTATTGCAAACATAATGTAAAATACGTCAAAAAACACTTTAGATTTAAATCAAGTTTTATGTGCAAAAAGAAGAGGGCATAGAGTGAAAATAGGATTAGTTCAAATTTCAACTTTGATGGTAAATATCCCAAGAACAAAATGTTTTCGCCAAAAAAGTGTTTCAGATTCGTGATAAGCGCCCCAAAAAAACCCATATACCAAATTTGGTAGAAGAAGACATTATAATGACATTTGTCTAACCGCTTGGCAATAATTGTCGGACGTTTATACGGTAAATTTGGTGCTCGGACGGTGTAGCAGAAATTACTTTCCTGAACTTGACATTCTGATTCTGACTTCTGACAGATATCAGAGGGGTTTTGTTTTTGTGGAGTTAAATAGTGGTATTTTTTTAAATAAGTAAATAAGTTTTTGTCTTTAATACTGGTTTTGTGCTAGTTTGTAGAAATATATTTTCGTCTGTTTTTATGCGATTAATTGTACTTAAGTGGGTTTTCATATTAGAACAATTTAAAGTGTCATGATCCTTGTTTGATATAAAAAGTGCAAAAAAACAATAAACATAAATTATAATAATAGTGAATTACAACGGAATTATGAATAATCTAGGACGTAATGCTACTCAACAAAAATTTGATTTTACCCATCCCCTCCAGGATATTTTGTAAGTTTAAGGTTTAAGATTTAATACTATGCTTTTGTTGGCTTTTTTAAGGGTTCAGTTTAGGTTTGCTTCTGACATTGCATGATGGCATTATTCCTTAAAGTTGAACATTAACATGTAGAGATTAGACAGAGAATGCCTGCATGTAAACATGTCGGTAGAAGTGATGCATCAATCTATTTTTTTGTTGCTGTAGACCGATTCCATTTGCAAAAATTCCGCATTAAATGTGGCGTTGGCACAACATGTATACAGGGTGTCCGCTAATTAATGGTACACAATAAAACCACAGATTTCTTGGGTGAAAATATGGTAATTATTTAGTATATGATTTTCTGCTATTTTAACAAGTTTTTAAAATATTTTAACGTACATGTTATCTATTAGTTGTCTTTAATAATAATAGGAAGGCGCAGCTTTGAATTATTTGTTCTTTTTTATAATAAAATACAGATTATAAAGGGTGGTCAGGTTGGTTCTGGTTAGTTAGCGCTTTTTTAAATCTCTAATTAAACCAGAGTCTAATACACACTCTATGAATCTAGTTTGTGTGAATTCTTTCTTTTTTATTTATTTAAAACTTACATTACAAGCAGTGCCCAAATAGTACAAAAAACCTTAAAAACTAATATAAAAGTCGTATAAATAAAAACAAAATTAAAAACATATTCCTATATACTTTAAAATACAATGACAAACAAAAAATAAAACAAATAATTGTTTAATATGATGATAAATATAAAAATTATTTCAGTTGTTGCCAAATGCTTTCCATATTTTGCATGGTATGACTGGTGTTTTAAGTCGTTTTTTTCTTACTTTTAGGTTATGAATTTACAATTTTCATATTTATCATATTTTTTATCTTTATTCTCAAAAACATGTAAAAAAATGTAATTTTTTACTTGATTTTACGTGATTTTACATGTGATTTTCAATTTTATTAACTTGTTTTACCAATTTTATCCCGCCCAGCAACCCTTTTCACTCCCAGGTACTGTAAGTTTGTTTACTGATATTTTTTTTAAACGAAATATTTTAAATATGCGCCACTAACGTTTAATTGAAAAAAGTATTTAAAATATGTAAGTATCAATAATTTTAAAAAAACCCTTAAAATAGCAGAAAACCATATATTAAACCAGTATTAAACTGTTACCCTAAATATTAGGATTTAACCGAACATACCTATATCCAAGCCTATATCCAAGATTTGATAATAAGGAAAATGTACAGGGTGTCAAAGTGGTGTCATTTTTTTTTCAATAATTTTTAATATTTTTTTAATATATTTGTGAAACTTGGTATCTAGGGTTATTTTGACATGAGCTATCCAAATCTGATATAAATTTTTATGTGTAAACTAGGGGAGACTAGCTACACTATTTAAATTCTCTAAAACGTCCCAACTTTTTTGCTACTCTGTATGTAACATCTAAGTAAACCAGTAAACTCCCTTATGTTTTCTACACAAAAAGGTATACTTTGTAGGAATGGCTCTGAGCAACCGTTTTGAAGATATTTGCATTTAAGTATTTTAGTGCAACCAAAAATTATATGAAAGAATACATTAAATCATTTGTTTATCACGAAGCAGTTTGTAGTAATGACTAATACGCTGTTTTAGAGGCATTTTTTGGTTGCTTATTGCACTAAACCACGTAAAATCAAATATCTTGAAATCGGTGGCTTAGAGCCATTTTTACATGTTTTGTGTAGAAACCATTGGGGAATTTACTGGTTTACTTATATGGTACATTCAGTGTAAGTAGCACAAAAAAGTTAGGATGCTTTAGAAAAATAAAATTGTGTTGTCAGCCCCTTTGGATTACACATGAAAATTATTATCAGATCCAAAAAGCTCATGTTAAAAAACCCCTAGATACCCTGGAGATAGTTATGTGTTGTTTAATCTTCATGTTTTAGCATAAGGAATATGTGGTTTTTCTGTGTACCATTAATTAGCGGACACCCCATATACGTAGTTCTTAAATCTTAAAGGTTAATAAAAATATAATATTATTTTAAATTTAAACTGATTTATTGTTACCTATTAGTAATAGGAAAGGTTTGTTTTACACCTAATAGCATTACTTTAATTCACAAACCTAAAATCAGAATTGATTAGGAATAATAATTTATTTTTCATCAACTATAAACTTGCCAGTATACAAATGTGTAAACCTGAAAACGTCGTTATTTCATTTATAGACTAAAGCAAAAGTTTTTTAAAGTTGATATTTTCCCTACACCCCCTCCCCTACTGATGTTAAGTGATTCATGTGGAACCCCCCACGTAAATAATGGATGACCACTATATTACTTCCAATAACGGGCTCTTAGCCAAAATTTCGCAACGTTAAAGAAACTACTTTAATAATAGTTAAATGTGTCAGCAACTAGGAACAGTTTAAATTTTAACAATATTTTTCATAGTATGAAAATAATTTTTAAAGTTGAATAAAATGTATTCTGCAATTTGTTAGTTCAAACAACAATGTTGTCAGTGCATAATATACAGGGTGCTTTCTAACTACAGTATGAAATTTTAGGAGGTGTATTCTTATGTCTTTTTATGATAAAAAGTTCTTGTAAACATATGTCCGTACTTGCTCCATTTCTGAGATACAGGGCATTAAAGTTGTTAAAAAAGTAAGTATTTTTCAAATAGTTTAAAAACTCTTAAACCGATTGACATAAAAGGTAGTATTTAATGTTATAATGCGCTTCTAAAGGTCTACCTAGATTAAGATTATTGGGTTCAGTGAAGTCTCAGTGGGCACCACAGCCATTATTATCTAGAAAAAAGTACGCCACTGACTTTTTATAACGCTCTTTTTTTCGATTAAGCAATTAAAAGTTAAACTTTTTATTCTTTTGTATTTTCTTCATATCTCTTTTTGTTTTCGAGAAAAAAATTAAAGCCACTTTAAGTCATTCTAAAAAGTATCAAAACAGCATAACATAAAATCCAAAGCTAAAAAAAACAGTTTTAACCTTTGCAGATAATAAATGACAATTTTCGATTAAATACCCGACTGCTCACTTATTTTAAGGCAAATAATTGTTTATTCTGGTGTTTATTATCATATTGTCTATGGGTACTTTTTAAATAAAATTAAAGTGGCTTTTAATTTTTTCCTATAAAACAAGGCTAGAAATATAGAAAATACAAGGGACTAAAAAGTTACATTTTTAATTGGTTATTCGGAAAAAAATATATAAACATTTTGAAAAGCCAGTGGCATACTTACTTTTTTTTGTATAAGTTTTTATATGAACACCCTGTATAACATAAAACACGTCCTTTAGTTTCTTACTGTAGATAGGAAACACCCTGTATAAAAAGCGTCACATAAATAAATAATATGCCAACAAAGGAAAAAGCAATAGAAAAGGTATGATGTAGCTTATATCTTTTGTGGTTTGGTGTTTTTCTTATTGGCCTAAACTCTTGGTAGATTTGGAAACATGTGACATTTACATAATGTCACAATATATTTTCAAAAGGAATTGATGAATATACAGGGTGTCTCCTATAGTCGATTTGAAAATGAGAGAAAGTAATAAACCCTTATTAAATATGCAAAGCCTGTACAAGGTGGACTTACTAATCTTTGGAACTTTTGAACAAATTTTAAATACCTGTAATGGTTTTGTTCACTTGAAATGTATACCTCACCCCGTAAAGGCACAATAAGACTCGGAATACAATAAAAACCCTTATTTTATTGTGTGTATTGTACATTCATACTTATTTCGATCTGACTGACTCTTTGATGCCAATAAACGACCCTTTTGTCCCCTATTGTCGGCCGGCGCTTTAGCCAGGTGTTACCTGCTATAAAATTTGAACGGAACAGGGTGGAATTTACTTTTTTATAGGAAAAAATAGAAACACATTGATAATCACATATTTTATTATTAATAGAAACAAAAATATTATTTTTTGCAAACTCATCACAAACATATTTTTCTCTATATTAAAACATGTTAATACTTCAAGTAATTGTTTTTTTGAATAATTTTCATGAAAATAAATATTATTGGCGTGCATAAATTCTTGAATAATTGCTTTGGTGTCCGTCGAACAAGGGTGTTTGTTTAATTGCCTACTATGATAGCTAACGTTATCCATAACAACAACACTTTGAGGAGGAATATTGGGAAATTAACTTATTTTTAAACCAGTCTTCAAATAAATGTGCAGTTGTGTCGTCATGGTAGTCAAGAGAAGAGTCTTTTATATTTTTTGCACTCAGTGATAAAGCATTTGGAACCCATCCGTCTTTTGATCCCGCATGTATAATTGTTATCCGCTTACCTCTGTTGGATGGTGCTTTTGTGTTACATTTACCACTTGAATCGTCCCAACCTTTTGATGGCGTGTCATGGGTATCGTACCACGTTTCGTCCAAGTAAATGATCGACCTTCCTTGACTTCTATACATATCTATTTTCGTAAGATATTCTAATCTCTATTTCCAAAGTCGTTGCGATTCCATCAGCACTTGTTTTCTTTCTCTTGACTGTCGGTTTTTTAACAATATCGCGTATGGTAGACTTTGGTATTTTCGTTAACCTGCACGTTTCTTCCAAAGCTGCTTGTATGTAAACATCGTTTCTTAAAGTTGAATATACATTCTTTACAATTTCTTTAGCATCAACAGAAAGATGCTTTCTCTTGCTGTACTACTTGCTTGCTGCTCGTTGTCGCTTGCTTCATCGTCAGATTCACTCCACGTTTGCCACATTTACCTAGTACCCAAAATTATGTTTAGAAATAGTAACTACATACCTGTTTACACATTTTTACATATTTTTAGACAATTTATATCTATCTATCAATATTTCAATTGCTTCTCAATGTAAAAGTAAAAAGTCCACTCCGGCCCTGCCTGCAGCTGGACGGAGTCTGCCGGCCGGTAGGTAGATTTATTGGAGGCAATATAATCGAAGTCCTTAAGTCAGAACGGTATAAGTATGAATACAGATTACCTGAGGATTTGCCTGCGGTCATAGGCGTAGCTTCAGGTAATTTTACTAAATATTGAATTTACTATTTTTTTAAGGTAGGTTTGCTAAATAAGTAAATATGATATGTTACGATTGTTTTTTGTGCCCATATTAACTCTATCGGATTTAGTTCACAGTTTCATCTATAACATATTTGGTAAAGCGGTGTTTATGCTCCTGGACTTTTGCTAGAAGTTCTCGTTTCACCAAATTTTCTTCAATGTTTATTTCTATTCCAAAAGCCACCGCATTATATATGCTTTTTTCCATGAACTAGTCGGTAACTTTTCACATTTTCTCGAATGATAGCTGGCGTTGTCCATAACGATTACCGAACCTGGGGGTATAAAATCCAGCATTTATTTATTCAAAATGTTCTATAAGTAGGTTTGCGTTCATTTCTTTATGATAATCAACTGTACGTTTTGATTGGAATGTTAATAAACCACCTTTTACGAAGCCGCACAACTACCAATGTGGGTAATAATGAGCCTTTTTCCTTTTCCTGCAGGTGTTTTTAGGCCAGTAGATAAATCCTCCGTGAAAGCTTGATGAGACGAAGATATATTTTTATCTTGCCACATTTTACCAACTGTGTAGCCTTCATTTAACCATTTTACCATTTTAAAGTGCTTTATTAAGTTGGTTATATGTACAATTTCATATAATTTACAACATAAATGTATTTTATTTCTTCCTGTTTTTCCTTGTCCAGGATTCAGGTAGACAAACTAGCCAAGGGGCCGAAGCTAGATGAGCAGCTTCTTGGTGGTAAACATATGATTTTTATTATTTAGGACGGACGTTCACCGGTGTAACCTTAAAAACGTCATTACAAGAGTATTGTGCTAAAGTTAGCTTGTATTAGGTTTACTATTTATTGCTAGTTTATGTTTATTGTTTTTATTGATTTAATTTTTATCGGAAAAAGATCCTAAAAAACCTACTTGAATTTTTTCAGGTACGTGTAACATCAGGTACGAAGAAGTAGCGCGCGTTGAGACCAAGTTTGTCAGTCTTTGTCACCTTGGTATTACATTCATTCAGTAGTCATACTTTATTTTGTCGTTCATTCTTATTATGTTTAGATTTTTAATTTAATTTGTTAATATTTATCTGTATTTCAGTCCTCGTCTCCAAAGTAAAAGGGCATTCTATGATACAAGGGCTTGTGTACAACGTTATCATGGTATCTAATATTTGTTAAATTTCTTGTGAGAATAGACGTGGGCGCTTGTTTTTATAAAAATTGTTAGATAATTTGTATATGTACTCGTCTATCCTTTCGATTTGCGCCATATTGTGTAGATCTTCTATTCTTGTATACCTATTTGCCGATGTTATGCATCTTAAAACTTTGTTTTGATATCGTTGTAGACGTGCCATTTGCGTATCGGAAATGCCGCTCCATACTGGGGCTGCATAAGTAATAATAGGTCTAATCATTTGTTTATAAATGACCCTTTTATTTTCTGGATAGAGAGCTGATCGGGGTAAAAGCAATGCATAAAGGCTTTGCATAGCATCGTGTGCTTTATTTAGTGTTTGGTTAATATGTTGATTAAATGAAAGTCACCCATCTATTGTGACCCCTAGGTATTTTAGTGTTTTTTGTGGTAATATTTCTTTGTTGTTATATTTTATTGGTACATTGATTTTGTGATTTGTAAATTTTTTTGTTATAATTAAACATTCGCTCTTGCTTTCATTCACGATTATTTTCCATTTATCATACCAAGGTTTTAAATAGTGGAGATGGTTTTGTGTATGTTGTTTTGCAACATTGGCTGCAAAAGAATGTGCATAGATTAACGCATCATCTGCAAATAATGCCACCTTGGATGAGGGGTATTTAGGAATGTCGGCAGTATACAAATTATAAAGTTTGGGCGAAAGGACTGTACCTTGTGGTACTCCCGCGTGAATTGGTTTGATGTTTGACGTTGAGTTTTCTACCCTTACCCGAAATTTTCTATTACTAATGTACGAGTATATAAGTCTCACAAAGTACATTGGGATGTTTTGCACCTTGACTAACTTATATATTAGGCCATTGTGCCACACTGTATCAAATGCCCTTTTGATATCAAGTGCTAATAATACAGTGCTTTGTTTCATATTAATTTTATTTAAAGCTTCCTGTAACACTCTAAATATTAATAGAATTGTACTGTGATGGTCTCATTTAACCAGGTTTCATCTAGATAATATATTTTGTTTTTCCCACTTAAAGTTCATTTCCTGTAGAACTTTCCACAACTTATCTCAACCAATTTTGGGCACATTTTCATCACTCTGAATGCTTGCTAGGACTTTATCCAGGGTCGGGGTTTGCTTATTAAAATAGAACGCATGCACTTTCTTTCGTATTTCGTTTTTGGCCAAGTCGTCGACAATTATATTAGGTCTTCCTGGAGCCGGTTATATATAGTAGATTTTCCAATCCCCGTCATGTTTGAAGTCATTTTCACTAAACTTTCAACACTACTGGTTTTGAAATTTAAGGGCCTTGTATATTATAATTATTAATTATATAAGTATTATAATTTTCTCGTTGATGCATAAAGCCGACTTAGTTTTCCTTTTAACTGGGACAAAACTCGAAACGGTTTCCATTTTTGACAATTTAAGATATAACTTTCTGATAATAAGATGACGCAATTTGACAACTCTAAGATCAGTTTTAAACTAGTGCTTAAATAACACCATAGGGTCGTAATATAAGTATTAAACAGGTACTAAGGGAAAAATTAAGGGAACCTAAAAAATAATAGTATGTTACAAACCGAGGTAGAAAGTGTTAATTATTGTCGAGAGAAAAGAGGGTTTAACGAGGCGCGTAGCGCTGAGGATAACCATTTATCGAGACAGTAATGAAACTTTTTACCGAGGTTTGTATACTGTTTAATTTACAACCATGTTTTTTTATTATTTTAGTGTTCTTTAATAAAAAATGTGTTAACCCAGCAAAATGATTTTTAATTTGTCAAATAATAAACTTACCAGATATTTATCGCGGGTTGAGGTGTCACAAAGATGCCTAAAATATCGGACAAGATGTCAAGTTGGCAAATTTTTTAATTATTGCGACGAAACTTTGCTCTTGGGCCGAAAGTAAAAGTCAGAAAAGTTTCACTCTTAAACAGTCAGAAATGTCAACATTACATAAAAGGTTGTAAATAAAGGATCTAAATCTCTTCCATTCAACTATAGACCCATTTCACTTCTCTCAATGCTTTGTAAAGTAATGGAGAAATCCATTAACTCGCAAATTCTTAAGTATTTAGAAAAACATAAAATTTTACATGACAGGCAATACGGATTTCGTCACAAGAGATCTACAGCAGATCTTCTTTCCTTCGTTTAACACAGCTGGAACAAGTCTCTCCTACGGTCTTCCAACTAAACTCTGCTCTTGACTCTCCAGTTATCTTTCTAATCGACGTATATCAGTCATTGTTGATGGCCACTCTTCAAGCTTTCACGAAATTAATGCTGGAGTGCCTCAGGGTTCAGTACTAGCACCAACTTTGTTTCTTCTTCGCATCAACGATCTTCTTTCTTCCACAACCAATCCCATTCAAAGTTATGCTGACGATAGTACCCTTCACTCCACTTTTCAGGTTTCCAAACCAATCTCTCAACCCGACTTGGAAAGCAAACGCAGGGTGCAGATGTCTCTTTCACAGGATCTCAATTTGATATTGGATTGAGGCGCCAAAAATCTCGTTCAATTTAATGCATCCAAAACACAGTCATATTCCTTGTCGCGAAAAAATCACCAAACACTCATCCTTTGCTTATGAGTGGCCAAGTTTTGCAGAGCGGGGACACATATAACCTTGTGGGCATCACATTTGAGAATAACCTTAAATGGCATAAACACATTGTATCTATAGCCACCGCGGCTTCAAAAAGCTTGGATTTCTTTTCCGAGCCAAAAAGTATTTTTCTCCTTCCAATTTATACACTTTGTATGTGTCCCAAATTCGACCCTCTTTGGAATATTTGAAACTCATATAATAAAATTTGAATTTGAAAAAAAAAAAAAAAAAAAATATTGTTCTCAGGTCTGGGGAATGGCATCCCCTACAACCCTCAGCATTCTTGATGCCATTCAAAGAAGGGCTGTTTGTCTTATTAATGATCCTTTATTACTCAAAGACTTCCTTCTCTTGCCCATCGTCAAGCTGTGGGAGATCTATCGTTCTTCTATAGATACTTTTACGGCTTCTGCTCCGACGAGTTATCCAGTATAGTCCCTCCTCTTGCAGCTCCCAACAGAGAAACTCGTGGTGTCGCGCGTATGCATCCCTATACGGTTCAATTGGACAGGCCCCGAACTTCCCATTTCGTTCGTTCTTTTATCCCTAGAGTTTCTAGACTGTGGAACTTACTGCCAGCGGAGGTCTTTCCTTCCCCCAAATCTTCAAGTTTTTAAGTCCCGTGTTAACAAACTTCCTCTTACCCTGCTTAAGGCACCCACGGTACGTTAGTATTTAGGCTTTCAGCCTTCGTGGATTGCCCATAGATAAAAAAATAAAAAAATAAAAAAATAAAAATATTTATTGCACGCCTAAAATAAATATTTATCGCACGCCTCTGAAAGGAGCCGTCAATTATTTATTACTTTCTCTCATTTTCAAATTGACTATAACTACGGTACGAAACTTAAGGGGGTGCTTTCTTATGTCTTTTTATGAATAAAAGTTCCTATAAACATATATGTCTGGACCTGCATCAATTCTGAGATCCAGGGTGTTAAAGTTTTCAGAAAAAGTCGGTATCTTTTAAATACCTTAGAACCCTTTAGCCGATTTGGATAAAATTTCTGACACTTATTAATGTAATGTAGTGCTTGTAAAGCTTTGTCTAGATTAGGATTATTGGGTCCAGTGGCGCCTCAGTAGGCACCACAGCCAATATTATTGTGAAAAAAGTACGCCACTGATTTTTATAAAGTTTTATTATTTTTTTCTGATTAAGCAATTACCAATTCCACTTTTGAGTCTCCTGTAATTTCTTTGTATCTACCTTTGTTCTCGAGAAAAATATTAAAGCTCCTTTATTTTCTTGTAAAAAGTACTCATAGACAACAAGAAGCAAAAATATTTCAATAATTATTCGCCCTTAAATAAATAAGCAGTCGTGTATTTTAGCGCAAAACGTCATTTTCCTTATTTACTAAGGTCGAAATTGTTAATTTTTTTAATTTTGAATTTTATTTTATGCTGTTTAGAGTAATGATCGGCCGATATGATTTTTTTGCCGATACCGATATAATATCGGTATCGGCACATTTTAAAACAGCTACACTTAAAGATCAATTAAAGGAAAACTTGGAGCAACGTTTTAAAGACATGCTTACCTAAACAACATTTAACATTGGGTACATTTCTCGACCCTCCGCTTTAAGAGAAAATCTTTGAATACAAGTTGGGAGATCGCGTATTATGTGAAATTAGGCAAATAATTCTTGATAAAGAACATAACTCAAGTGAGCAGCAACTTACTCTTAATACTGAGGAAGAAGACCTGATATCCAGTAGCAGTGATGAAGACCTACCATTAGCAAGGTCAACAGCTTTAACAAAAGAAAGGGAGATCCACATTATTCTTTTTGGGTGTCTTACGAAACTATTGTGGATGAAGCCTTAAAATTAAAAAAATAAGTAAAACTATAGAATCTTAAGCACAAAAATTGGCCTGTATCTGGTTACATCTGGAATTCCTAGAAAAAAATCTTCATTTAAATGGTGGAATTTTAATAAAAAGAAGGGCATATCTTTTTCTTTTACTAAAAAATCAGGCAGACATTTTTTATCTGCTTCAGCTGCAAGTGTTTTTAGTAAGCTATTTTTTTCTGATAGAGGAAATATTTACTGTAACAAAAAAAAAAACAAAATGATACCTGAGCATGCCGAAAGTTTGATTATTAATGTCTTGCATTTCTTGCAACTTTTATTTAAACAAGCGACGTAAATATTTATTAAAGCAGTTTGAGTACCTTGTTCTTTTTTGTTTTATTTTAATACAAGAATTACTTTTTAATGTTACCGAATTATAAAAATAAAATATCATGTTCATATTAGAAACAATTTAGCTATTTTATATTATTAATTTTTTATGCCGATACGATACCCATACATCAATAATTATATTGATATACTAGTTTAGAGTGTTTAGGGCTACTTTTTGGAATGACCTAATGTGACATCATTTTTTTTGCTCGAAAACGAAGCAAGATACGAAAAAAATACAGGAGACAAAAAAGTTGCATTTTTTATTGCTTATTCTGGAAAATGTATAAAAGTCTTATTAAAAGTCAGTGGCGTACTTTTTTTCTTAATAATATTGGTTGTATTGCCCACTGAGACGCCACTGGGCCCTATAGTCTAATCTAGGTAGAGCTTCACTACTTCACAAGTGCCTTATTATATTAAATAAGTGTACCGATTTTTATCCAAATCGGTTAAAAGATATTTAAACAATACCGACTTGTTTTTAAAACTTTGACGCCCGGTATCTCAAAAATCAAGGAGTCCGGACATATTTTTATTGAAACTTTTTTTTATAACAAATACATAAGAAATCAACCTCTTAAGTTTCATATCTTAGTTAGAAAACACCCGTATATGATGCTGGTAAATGGTTAAAAAAAAAATGATATTGCTTGTGTCATTATCATCCAGATGTTCAAAGGAGAAAAAGCTTGACTAAAATCAGTGCCTGTTAATCAATCTGTAGACCACTTTTGGAATATGGACACCCAGTCATGCTAAACCTCCATAATAATGCCACAAAAAATTCTAGAAGTAGCAAAAACAACATCCTTAAAAGCCATTACCAGAATGAGACACCCCAAAAATATATTACACTAGCTTTTGCCCGCAGCTTCGCATGCGTTAAATTATTAACAAAACAATTCCCCTTCCCTATACCGTGAAGATTTTGGATATTATTATATACATATAAACCTTCCTCTTGAATCACTCTATCTAAAAAAACGCATCACCACCACATGATGCCCTAGGAAATTACTTAATTTGCGTGTAGGTTATTCCGGAACTGCATACATTAAATTTTAAAAAATCCTAGCACTCTGTGTAATTCCCACTAGTATGAGCTTATTTAGCTGCCCAAATATCATTGGAACTGTGAAGACAGTTTAAAATTTATAATTAAAAGAAGTTTTTGTATACCAACTCCCTAACGAAGCGCTATAGAACTTTTTATACAGGGTGCTTCACAACTTATCCGACAAACTCTAAGGGGTAATTCTACAATAAAAATAAGTAAGAAACTTCGTATGAACAATGTCTTAAACGTCTTAGTTTTTGAACTACAGAGTGTTAAAAAAATTATTCTTATTTTTTTATAATAACTTTACACCAATGCAGATATTTTTAAAGAATTTTGGGGACGTGATCTATTTACCAGAAGACATTTTTTTGGCATACACGAAAAAAAAATTACCAGTGTCGTCCATGTGAGGTTTAAGGTAAATATTTTTATTAAAAACTAGTACGCTACTGCATTTTTCTTAAATAAAAATATTTTTTAAAATGCCCATTTAGACCAACATTTTCTATGTAATAAAAAATGCATTATTTTTTAAATAAAATTATTTAAAGGTGGTAAAATTATTAAAAACAGTGTTTGTGAGCCCATTTGACTTTATAATACAGTTAAAAACTGTTTTTAAGAATTTAACCATATTATAAAAACATTCTAAAAAAAAAAATTTTACTAACAAAATGCTGGTTTTATCTGGACTTAAAATGCGATTTTATGAGAAACGGTCCAAGATATCGTTTTAAATAAGCTATACTTAAAAAATAATAATAAAGGAATTAAACAGTCAAAGCAAAATGTCGGTTTTGTCACATGTGTTAAAAATGCATACATTAAATTTTAAAAAAATCGTCGAACCCTGTATAATTCCCACTTACTGAACGGCCGTTTACCTATGGAAAGAAGCATTACTATAAGGTTATTTAGTAGCCCAAATATTATTGGTATTGTGACAACAGTTCAAAAGTTATAAATAAAATATATTTTTTTTTATATAAAGTACTAACAATATTTTGGCCCACTCTATCACCCCTATTACCATCCTGTATATCAATATAAAATAAGGTTAATGCAGGTGATCACCTGATACTTCAAAGTCGGTTGAAATTTTTACCTATTAGCAGATTATAAAATAGTTTATCATAATGAGTTATTCTTTGGATTAAAAAAAAGCTACCGGTAGTAACGCTATACTAGTGCCGTCCAACGGAAAAACACCGTATGTGTATATTTAAAAGCCTATTCACAAGCGGTGTTTTTCCGTTGGACAGCAGACTACAAATGTCAAAATACCAGTTAAGCAAAGAAGAAGAAAAAAACAACATAACATCTACTAATAGGTAATAAAAATTTTAATGACTTTTAAATATCAGGTCACCTGCGTTACCTGTATTTTATATTGATATAATTACTAATGTAATTAAATAATATAAGCTGAAAATTTGACTGTTTATTCGTTAATAACTTAAAAACAGAGGCATATAGACTTGTAGTACCCTTATGGAAAATCACTTGACCATAGAATCCAGAATGTTCTAATTAGGGTGTTCCATTTAAAAAGTGTAACATTTGTGGCGTTATTCTTTTGTTCATGTTAGAATTTTGAAATTTTCCGACCTAAAATAGATAGATTGGCTATCTTCAATTTATTCAAAAATACGGGGATAGAATGAAAAAATGCCGTTTTCCTCTTAAATTGAATACCCTGTACCTATATCAACTATAGAGTATATTGCTAAAGAAATTACCAAGTGTAAAAAATATCATTTTCCTAATAATATTTATTTTTAGGCTCCTGGTTCAGTTTCTAAAAATTATGAATCTTCTCAAGCTGATTCTAAATCTGGCAGTAAGTTATTGGCTAAGACGGAAAAAGGTAAGTTTCTAACCATGATACAAAGAAATACAAGATATGATAAATCGCCGTTCCAACTTCGTCCGGTCTGCGCATTACGTCATGCGGTTATTTAAATTTGAATATTAACATGGGGGATATAACTTAATCGCATTTATTAATACATTATAAGGTTAGGGGCAACAGTCGTATTTTTATGAGTCAAGTAAAGGTAATTCCATTACAGTGTCAGTTAGAAACAATAATTTTGCAGAATGTATCGGAAAAAAATTGTCATTTCTAACGCAAACATTTGTTGCACAAAGCTGATTTAAACTTAGTTCTACTAAACCTTAGGGTCAAAATTTTAAACATAATTGTTGAGGGTGTGTAAAGGAATTATAGGAAATTGAGGTTTTACGAAAACTTCAAAAACCTGACCTCAGTTTAGTAGAACTGACTTTAAACCTGCTTTCTACAACTGGCCTTAAGGTTCCTATGTTTTTAAAGGTGATTATATTACCATTGATAATAATAAATAATAGTTTAAAAAAACTAAAAAACACGCTTTTATATGCAACCGAACTAAAAATTAGAAAATAATTTTTCATTAAAAAAAATATTGTCACTTCATAGTAAAAAGCGTGGGGTGCTTAATATATTAAATGTTATAATTATTATATTTGCCAATATCTATGAGGGAAAAGTTATGAAAAAATTGTAAAATGCACCCCACGCTTTTTACTATGAAGTGACAATATTTTTTTAATGAAAAATTATTTTCTAATTTTTAGTTCGGTTGCATATAAAAGCGTGTTTTTTAGTTTTTTAAACTATTATTTATTTTTCATTTTTAGTTCGATATGCATTTATGTATGTATCTATGTAAAAATGCTCCAGTTTATTCACTAAAAATTCCTTCGCCATTTTTGTCAAGAGTAGCTAAACCTGAGAAAAGTTTGGGATGTTGCCAAAGATGGCAACACAGGTGTTGTTTTTATAATATAATGGAATTTTTTTTTCCTGGCGATCCAAACCAGGATAACGGGATACTGTTTGCAGATTATTGCATTGTCATGGGTCCTTAATACGTGTGCAAAGTTTCAAAGAAATCGAATAGCTGGAAGTTGGTAAAAATTAGGCTCAAAGATTCCGTTACATAGATAGTGACAACCCAAGTTAATAAAAGCGTGTTAAAAAAATACTTTTAGTTATACAGTTTATTTATTAAGTATACAGTTTATTTATTTTACAGTTTATTTACAACTAAATACAAAGTTATCCAAAAGTATAGAAAAGGCTAAATAACTCATAAACAAATATTCATATTTTTTGATAGATTGTATACAACTAAAAGAAAATGAATATAATTGCATTTTAGGTTTCAGATCATGCAGAACTTTTTATAACGATTTTTTCCGTAGAATTTATAATAAAATAGTTTCCCATATGTAGCAAATTAAGGCGAACACACTGTACAGTGTGTCCCAGAATATTCTTGTCCTTCGGAAATCTAAAAGACATTAAACCCTTATCAAAATATTTGCTTGGATAATCTGTGCTACATCCAACTACGCACACCGCATTTTGAAAGTCGAAATTCTTTAAAAACCTCTAAAAACCAGGAACTAAATCACACAACAACACAAAACAAATGGCTTTACTGGCCTTTCCCGGAAATCTTACTCTCCACGTGACGTTACACGGCCTGCATTTGCCCCCACCCAAAATGCGCAATGTCATATCTTGTATTTCTTTGTATCATGGTTTCTAACTATGTAAGATAAGAGTAACAACAAAAGCAATGGCTGATACAAAAATTTTAATTCATTCATGACTGTTTCTATACAAGGTGTTTTTTAACAGTGGTGCCGAACTGCGATGGAAGGGCCCTTTTATTAAAATAAGAAAAATAGTTCCTATAAACATGGGTCCACAAATTTTTCGTTTTTAAGATACAGGGTGTTAAACTTTAAAAAAAAACTGAAAACTTTTGCAAACACTTCTGTTAGTAAAAACGGACGAACTGGATTTAAGTAAGTATTTATTTTTGTTACATAATTGCTAATAAAAAAATTATAAAACCTAATTTAGAAAAAAGTTCTCGCAACTATTCACTTCTTGTTCGATAATTTCGTCCATTGGCAAGATACAAATTTTAGTTATTGATCGTTTCACAATTGTTCCATTTGGTAGTTTTACTGATACTACTCAAATTAGATTGTCTGATCCAGGATGAGTGTCCACTAGTCGGCCTAAAGGCCACTTAAGCGGTGAAGTATTATCCTCCTTTAATACAACTAGTATACCCGGTACTAAAATTTGTCAAACAAATTTCCATTTCAATCTAGCTTGCAAATTTGAAAGATACTCTCGAGACCATCGCTTCCAACAATGCTGATACATTTGTTGTAGTCTCTGATAACGATTTAATTGGGATTCTTTGATTTCCATTAAGTTTGCTTGTGGCAGGGCAACTAATGAGTCCCCAATAATGAAATGGGAAGGGGTAAGTGCGGATAAATCTAGGGGATCGACGACTATTGGGGTAAGTGGTCTAGAGTTTAAACAAGCTTTAATTTGTACTAATAACGTATACATTTCTTCATATGTTAAGTAAGCTTCCGAAATGATACGCTTCATATGATATTTAGCTGATTTAATTGACGCCTCCCAAAGACCACCCATATGAGGTGAACGCGCGGAAATATTATGCCACTGAATTCTATCCTGACTTAAAAAGTTAATTATTTTTTCGCATAGTTCTAGTCTGGATAAAGTGACTTTTTCAGAGGTGCACTTTTAGACTTTGCACATAATAATCTTACCGTGCATTTATTTGCATTATTTAACGATCTCAAATAAATAGAACAACCATATGTGGTCTCTGAAGCGTCACAAAGCCCATGGATTTCTATGTATTGAACCGAATCACATAAAACATGTCTTGAAGTTGATATCTTGTTTAAACAAGTTATTTATTCAGTAAAGCTTTGCCAAAATGAAAGTAAATGGGGAGGTATTGGATCATCCCAACTCGTTTGGCATTGCCAAAGCTATTGTATAAGCAATTTGGCTTTTATAGTAGCAGGTCCTATAAGGCCTAATGGGTCAAAAATTTGTGAAATACACGATAATACGTGTCTTTTTGTTATAATTTCCCTTTTGCATATAAAATTAATAGACTCTGGCACTGAGTATTGTAGAATATCATTTTTTGGATCCCAAATTAACCCCAATGTTTTAAGTTCCGCTTTCTCTTTGAAAATGTGAATTGCATCTTGTTTTAATTCATTTATAAACATTTCGGAGTTTGATGACCATTTCCTAAGTTCGAATCCTCCTGATTTTAGTATCGAGTCAATTTCATTTTTTAACTTAAGGGCACTGTCAACAGAGTCGCAGCCAGTTAAAAAATCGTCTACAAAAATCCTTTAAGATTATATTGCAAGCTTCAGGATATTTTTCCAGATTTTCATATGCTAATTCATGTAAGCACCTTATTGCTAGGAAGGATGCCGAAGCAGTTCCATAAGTAACAGTGTTTAGTTTATAAATTTTGATAGGTTCATTACGATTTTCACGCCAAAATATTCTTTGAAGATTTCTGTGATTAGGGTGTACCAGTACCATGCGATACATTTTTGCAATGTCTGCTGAAAATACAATGGGATGTGTTCGAAATCGAAGTATTATATCGAGTAAATCTTCTTGAATTGTAGGTCCAACACGTAAACAATTGTTCAATGATGAATCTGTGATAGCACTGCCATCGAAAACTACTCTAATTTTGGTGGTGCTGCTATCTCTTTTGTAAACAGCATAGTGGGGAAGATAAAATGCAAAATCATCATTTTCAATGTTTTTGTTTATTGAACTCATATGATTCATTTCTTCATATTCATTCATGAAACCGGTATAATTTTCTTTGCATTCAGGGTCCCTTTCAAATTTTTTTCTCAACTGTAGTAAAACGCTTTAATGCTGTAGTTTTGGAATTACCCAGTTGATTTATAGATTCATTTAAAGGTAATTTTACTATAAATCTACCATCATCTGCTCGAGTGGTAGTTTCCTTGAAATATGATTCGCAATATTGCTCATCTAGAGAGAGATGTTATTTGACTTGAACTTCTTCATGTTCCCAAAATTTGGTTAATTGTTGATTTAAAGATAAATTACAAATATTATTTTTATTAGGTTCAGTTTTACTAAAATTATAAACACCAGTAAAGATCCAACCAAGTTTTGTTTGTTGCAGTGTTGGTTTCTTATTTCCTAAACTAAATTTTTCGTTAAGAATAAGGTCATAAAAAATTGATGCATCTATAAGCATGTCAATTTCGCTAGGAATATTGAAATTTGGATCTGCAAGTTGAATATGATCTGGGATTTTTAAATTATTTAAACTTAAATGTAAATTTGGTATTTTATCTGTAATCTGAGGAATAATTAAAGAAATTAAATTACAAGTAAATTGACTACAGGTAGATTTAATTGTTGAGCATGTTCTTTTAAAAACATGTGCAGCTTCTTTTCCTACGCAAGAAATTAAAAGATTTGTATTCGATGATTTAATTTTAACTTGTTAGCTAATGATTCCGTAATAAAATTACTCTGACTACCTGAGTCTAATAGAGCACGACACAAATGTAACTGACCAAATTTATCTTTTATATACACTGTAGCAGTTGATAAAAGTACTAGACCCTCATCAGCTTTAAAATGTTTTGAAACAGAAGACAAGTTAAGTGATGCTTGTGCTTCTACTGGATATTCCTTTAACTTATTATTAATGTCTTGTTGATTTTCACACTGTTCATTTTTCTCACTACAACAATGACAGTTTGTCTTATTAGAGTTTTGTTGTGGCGTATGAGGATGAAGAAGTGTATTATGTTTTAAATTACACAAAGAACATGTTCTGTTCGAAGTACATTGTTGAATTAAATGATTTTGTTTTAAACAATTGGAACATAGTTTATGCTTTTTAATTTCTTTATACTTCTCCTCAACACTGAGAGTTAAAAATGCTTGACAATGATATATAGCGTGTGATTGTTTACAATAATAACAAGAAACTGTACTTGTTTTTTGTTCCGTGCCTGCAAGAGATTCGAAAAGCATACACTTTTGTTTAAAAAATCAGTGAGTTCATTAAGAGTTGGTATATTATTTAAGGTTAGTTTCGATTCCCACTCTCTTTTTGTAGAACTATTAAGTTTTGAAGTAATAAGAAAAATTATTAATGGGTCCCAGTTATCCGTGGGTTCCCCCAGGGATTTTAAAGCCCTAATACTTTTTAAGAAAGTATCAAGTAAATTTCTTAATGCGCTGTGTGATTCTTTGTTTATTGATGGTGACTCGAATAAAGTTTTTACATAATTGTAAACAATTAATCGTTAATTTTGATAACGTTCTTCTAAAAGTTTCCAAGCAATCATATAATTTTTATTTGTTATGTCTAAAGAATCAATAACTTTTACAGCCTCATCCCGTAGGCATGATCTGATATAATGAAATTTTTGAATTAGATCCAAAGATAAATTATTGTGAACTAATGAAGGAAAAGTGTCTTTAAAAAGTAACCAATGCTCATATCCACCACTGAAAATGGGAAAATTGATAGGATGAAGTTTAATAGCATTATTAGAGATTTGATGGCTGCTCACTGATCAGGTACTTGTGGATTTGCATCACAAATAATGCCTTTTGCCTTTGCTATAGTTTTAAAAAATAACTCTTCAATATCTGTTCTATTGTCCTCTTCGTTTTGATCAAGAACTTCAATTTCCAATTGTACCGTATCAAATTCTTTAAAACTATCTTCCGTTTTTTCTAATCGTGTTTTTATGCTATTAATATCATTATAATTTAAAGGGTTTTCAAGATGATTAAAGAAACACGTAGCTACACCTTGTAAATGACCACGTCTAATTTTTAGTTTCTTAAGTTGAGCTGCTATGTCAGTCATTTTGACCAATTTCTTTGATTTCAAAATGTTTTTGTAATTTTACTTTATTCTGATTAATCCGTAAGGCCAAAATAAATTAAATTTTAAAAAAATACCAAAATGAAAATAATTGGTCAAAATATCTGTTCTTGATATCATACACCAATGTAAAATTTCCCGTAAGTTGCAAAATATCCATGCGCATACCTTCACATTGCCGGCATTATCTTTGTCGGGGTTGAGTAGGCAACTATAAATACAAATCAACGTATTACGCCTTGCGCGCCTGTATATCAATGAAGCGCCACAATAAGTATGGATGGTGGAGGGAGGATAACCATCTGAATGTTTTAAAAAGTGTCCGTCGAAAGAAGCAACTTAAGGTGGCGCCACCGTAGCCAGAGGAGATTTTTTAACCAATGAGCATGAATTATTAGAGTGAGATACAAAATAAAAAAGGACAGATAGATACAAAATGAAAAAGGAAAGAAATACCAAAATCCCTCCACTGGCTACTGTGGCGCCATCCCAATTTGCTACATTCGGATGGCCACTTTTTCAACTTTTTCGCCATAAAAGATGGTTGTCCTCCCCTCCACCAGCCATAACAATAAGGTAACGTGACTTAAAAATGGACGCTATAACTAGATTATGGAATATGATTATTTTAACTAATTATTCAATAAATTGCTTAAACAAAATGCTAAAAACAATAAATTGAAGCATGTTTGATAAAAAGGTAAAAAAGGAATGTTAAAATGGAACAAACTTAGAGTGATTCTTCTGTTGTTTGCTTCTTTCGAAATTGACCGGCCACCATTAGATGTTCTTCTAACGCGCACCGACCGCCCGGTAAACCGCTTAAAGTTCTTGCTTTTTCGGCACAAATCCGGGTGAAGGGCCAAAATTTATACGTTTAAAATGATGAGCGTGGACTGTATATTATTTTGTTATAAATTTTATGATTGCTACTTTAAAAATACCCTGATTCTTGGGAAATGAAAAGGAGCATAGTAAAATTGACTTACTTGCTGTTACTTTTTGATCGGAAGATCCTTTCTTTACAGTGTTGCCACCTCTCGGTAACTTGAACTTGAATTACTGCCATCTTGCGGTAATCACAAATGTTTTTTTTGTTTTATTTAACTTAAAAATTCTTAACACACCCTGTACGTAACTTTTAGATAAAATTCCTATTTTTCAATATATTTTACATTGAAAAGGTAAAAGTTGATTTAAGCAGCCGTTTTTGAAATATCTGGATTAAAAAAAACAATTCCGGTATGCTCAGGTTGAATGAATCCTTAGGCCATTTTAAGAAGAAATGTTTAAATAAGCCTATATCCTAAATGATTTAACTTTTGTGATACAGAGTAGTAAAACAAGCTTTTTTTTAAACTTTACCGCCCTGGTTATCAAAAGTTGAGCCATTTAAGACATGGATTTATTTGAACTTTTCTTCTTAAAATCACCATTTTTAGCTTTGATCTAGCCATAGAGGAATTTATTTTTTAAATTCAGATATCTCATAAAACGGCTGCTTAAATCCACTTTTACTAAGTTACCTTTTTATGTAAAGAAGGAGGGTCAATAATCGAAGATTTTAAAATATTGTCATCAGTTTTTGTTTAGTTCAGGATGTATATTTTTGTCTTTTATTAAATTTACGTATTAAATCATACAGCAAGTATCAGATATTTGAACTTAATAAGAGGGTGTTTCGCTATTTTCGTATGTTTTTGACGTTTTTTAATAGTTAATATCAAATAATACTGCAGTGGAATAAGCCAATGCAAAATACCGCCTCATAAAAAAATTAGTCAGATCTCGTCAAGTGAGTCCCCCTTTACCAGTTAAAGATAGAATACTTATTAAAATAAAATTATCGAAATGGTAGGGGAGCCCAAGAGAGGATTTCGGGATTTACTATAGTGCAGCAGATTAATATACCGGAGGACACCTTGTACCTGCTTAAGTACCTCCACCAAATATGAGCCCCGTATACAGGGCCGATCATAAAAAAACAAAAATATATCCATCAGAAATTGTCGAGCGCGTCAGATTAAGATAGGGTGAATTTATTACATGCTAAACAGTGTATATATTTCACTAATCTGACAGTTTGAGACACTAGGACGTAAAGGAAACAGAGGGCTTAAAAAAATAATTGGACAGTTTCGAGCGTGTCGATTTTTTTACTGAAATAATTAATTAATAGAAAATAATTAAAGGATAACGAAAAATATATAATCTGATACGATCCAAACGATTATTTAATTCCAACGACATTAAATCTCGCTAGCTACCGGAATTATACTTATTTTATATTTATGAATAACAGACGAAAACTTATTGTGAAGCTTATTTCTTTTTTATTTTATCTGAGGACATTGGTCAGTTGAAAAAAATAATTTTAAATACATACCTCGATAATACTTTTTTATATACATATGTACATATTTCTTAAATACTCTGTGCATATATTTAAAAAAATATAAATAACTATAAAAAATTAAACTGTAATTATTATTTATTAAATAATTGTGTAATCTGTAGCGCTTTATAGCCTTAACAGCTAAGCTCAGTAGGTAGCGCGCAGCAGTTGTAGTGCTCGCCGCTGCGCCATATAAAAATTCATATTATTTAAGGCACTGGCTAAACGACCGCCGGCGGCTTTGTTCAATTATAAAAAGAATATCTATTTACGTATATGAAAACCGCCGAAAAAGCTGAAAAATGTGTTATACCGGCGGTTTTTACTTATTTTATTTTTCCACTTTTTAAGAATTTTTTAAGTTATATCTAATTGCTGACTTTTGTGCTGACGATGACGTTTTGATAAGTTATTCCTTTGCCTTTCCTGCCCGACAATATTTTTTTAATGTGTTTTTTTGATGTTGTAAAATATTGTATCCATGTGATGAAATAGTTTTGTAATGTGTCTTTTTTATTTATATGCCATTGATAAAGTGGCAATCCAGCCACAAAACGTTGGGATAAATACAATAGTGGTTTTATTTGCTTGTTCCCATCCCGCTATACTATTCCAATTTGTTTTTCCAAAAGGTGCTATATACCAAACTACAATATTAAACAATAAAACTACAAAAAAACCAAACGCTTACGGAACAGCAAAATAAGGTTAGATCGGCGGATTTCATACTTACGTAAATATAAAACCGCCGGACGGCTGTTTCTTCTTATAATTGAGCAAAACCGCCAATAGTCGTTTAGCCAGTGTCATTATTTGAGCTAATAGGGCAGTAAACTTTTCTTTTAAAATAAATAACCTTAATGTATAACGGGTATTACTAAAAAAATCTATTTTTCGTAGTGAGAAGTAATTACAATTTTAATTTGTTTTTTATTAAGTTTATAAAACACATGATAAAAAACAAATGGAATTTGCAAAATAATTTTATGTTAAATTATAGATATTTTACTATAATCGCTGAAAATGTCGTTAATAGTTATCTTCAATAGCTTTTTTAAATATATGATTTTTTAATTTAGGGTACCGAAAATTTTTATCGTAAAAACATTGTTGTCAAATTCCAAATTTTTAAAAACTGTTTTAAGGGATGATTTTTAGGTATGACTACTTTGGATAATTATATTTTAATAAGTTTTCTATCAACAATGTAAAGGGGGTCCACTTGACGTGATCTGACTCATCAGTAAAGATTTAAAAAATATCAATATTACCAATACATAAAGAAAATCATTTTTAGTCGTTTTTTTACCAAACACTTAATTTAAAGCATTTTAAAATTCCTTTACAAGTTAACTTTACTTAATTTTCTGTCCTTTTTTTAGGTTGTAACTCTCCCAAGGAGTTTCCTCGAACAGCCAATCATAAGTATGCATTTTTTCAGCCAACAAGTGGAGATTCTTCATTATTTAAACCAAGGTAAGACAAATTACACCATTAAGAAGCTATTTTTTAAAATAAAATGGCAAAATTGTATGACCTTTTTACCAGTAAATATTAACTGTACCAAGTGTTACATATTCGAGGGGCACCATTAGGATCTCGGGAACGGTAAGATATAAATAGGCGGAATATTTGGGTTTAAAGTTAATAAACTTACTTTAATTCAAAATAAAGCAATCAAGCACATTTTTATTTAAACGACGACGATGTTTCGAACCGAAAAACAAAATTCACTATTTTGCCATTAAAAATAACAATTTTATTCTAACCGATCGTGGAATTTTCCATTTAAACGTAAGTATGCATCCATTGTTTTGTATTACTACTCATTATTATTCTTATTATTTATTTCTTTACTTAAACATAATAAAATAAGCATTTAATTTAATCAAACGCCTTTATCAACTTTATCGTAGCCTGTCTGGCCAATTTAACTAACCCTGTATCTCTTACCGTTTCTGAGATCCTTATGGTGCCGAATTTGTAACACCCTGTATAGAATTAGAAAGAAATAGGAATCCAAATACCTAAAATACATAAAAATTATACACGTCGTGCCACTTCAAAACGTCTAATGGGAATTTTTTAACAAGTTGGTATATTTCTTGAAATTTTGCAATTTCGTTTGATTTTTCTAATTTTCTACGAAAAAAATCAGCACTCTACGCACCAAGATTCTCTATAGTGTTTCGAACCCTACAGTAAATAGTCTTTTAACCCTTAATTAGGCGCGTTCAAAATTTTGCAAGAATTGGTTGCATGGTGTATTTAATACACCAATGAAAATTTGAAAGTTTTAAAGCTACTTTTTTCCAAGTATGTGCAATAAATAACGTCTTTAATACTAAATATGCTTTTATTAAAATTGTTTAACCTGTAAATTAATAATTCTAATTTATAAAAGCCTAATATTTTTTAAAAATACAAACATATCAAAATAATTTGCTAGGCAACGTCGGTCAACTTTTTGGGATTTTTTACTGGTCTTTGGTCCCTGGAAGGAAAAGTTTAATATGTATTTCTATAGTTTTTAAATAATTGCTTCAATTTTATAGAAGAAAGTAAAAAAACAAATACTGCGTCAGATAATACTTATATTAATACTAGTCGCGCGGTGTATTTTAAGCACCGTTTACAAACAATTATCGATATTGTCACAACTAAATACTGTGTTCAAATAAGACTAACACATCACATCAACGACATCCTTCTGCTAAGATACATGGATTCGTAGTTAAAGAAATCGGTTTTTCAAAGCAAATGGTTGATTTTTTTTAAAGATTGGTGTACAAAATACACCGGCGCACCTAACTCAGGGTTAAAGCAGCATTCATTTGTTTTGGTATCTGGCGTCCTTGCCAGATTTTTTATGTAGAAAATTAGAAAAATTACTCAAAATAACAATATTTCAACAAATATACCAAGTTTGATAGCTGTTTTAAGGGACTTGCTATTTATTTGTTTATTCTACTTCCGCAAAAATGTTAAGACCAATACCTAATCTTCTTTTAGAAAAAATACATTAACTTTGATATGAAATTTTAATTTTCGTGACTATCATGTGCAAAAAACGGCTGATCTTTACAAACCTATAGGCCAATATCTCAAAAACCATCGAATTTTTAGCAATTTCATGTTTTCTTTTGGATGCTTTTAAGTTGTTTCAACTGTCCTATAATATTGTTGACTTTTCGGTTTACCCTGTTTATTTGGGAGGGTTATAACGTATCCCTGACTTTAGACGATTCGAGGACGGGTATGCGAAAGGGTAAATAATAGGCAAAAATTGACTGTCACTATATTTATTCAGCTAATGATTAATCCAGTGGCGTCTAGAATTTGTTCTTGAAAGTGGCATTTGTTTAAAGATGTGATTCTAAATGTTTTTTATTTAAAATTAAAAAAGCTGCAACATAATTCAAAGTGTTGTGTAAACGGTTGTTATTTTGTTATAATAATTCTATAAACGGTATTTTTACGCCAGTGGTGTTGACACTTTTTGAATATGGCGGCTTTCATAGCTTTTTAATTATTGACTTTGTTGTATAGTGTACTGTAAAACTGGATATATCCAGTTTTTACGCAAGCTCCTTAAATTATCTCTGAAAGGTTTTGTTTGCTACATATTAATTAAACTGTATAATATACAATTTGTTTTATTAAAATTAAAAAAAAAACAGTTCTTACCTAATTAAGTATATTTTTATTTTATTGTGTTATGTTGTAACAGAATTTTGATTATTTTTATTAATCTGGGGTGATAACATATGTATGCACCATAGATTAGGTTTATGTTTAAGTAGTTTACAGAATAAAGCAAGGTAAAAATTTTTTGGCTTAGAACAGCTTAGCTTTTAATCGAAATGTTTAGACTTTAAAGAATTAGTAGTTACTACTCCAAATAAATAGATAAGTTCGGGGCGCACCAAGCGGGCTACATGTATTTTATTTTATACAGGGAATGTTCAGGTTATGCCTCCTTGATGCTATCAATTTAGTTGCAGTGTATTGAACACTAGGAAGTAGAGATTAGACAAGGAATGCATGAATCAAAACCTTATATGATTGGATGACTCTTCGATCTAAATTTAGGCCGTTCACAGTGCAGTGATCTGTAGACAAAAATCTAATTTTGTTTTTTTGGTATGAGTCATATTTTTAGTAAAAACGATACTAAATTGACTAAATAGTTAAGTATATTCTAAAATCATAGATTTCTATGTCCACTCATCTTTGAAATTTATTACATTAAAGTATAGACAAATCGCAGATTACCAGTTTTAACAGTTATGATTTTGTCTAAATTGCAAAAACTTTTAGAAAAAGTTTTTGTTTATCAATCCTATATGATGGAGGCGACAAATACATGTAAATTTCCTAATTTACATAAACATATACATACAACATATTAAGGATCTAATTATTTGATATAAATCAACTTGTTTTTATTATTAAAAGGAAATGGTGCAAATTTGTATCTATTATTTTCTTTTGGCAAATTCACTAAGCTGCAAAAAAAGTATTAAAAAGTATATTTGCAAATATTTGCGACACAAAAAAGATTGTTTTCACTCTGCGAGAGTTAGCTACGGTAGACTAAAAACCAGTTACAAAGATGCCACAAGCGTCATACAAATAAAGACGGCAAACAACTATCGCTGTCTAAACGCGTCGTTTACATCGTGTGCGAGCAACAAAAAGGAGAATAATTGAAAATGAGACAGAAGTGATGTCGCCGTGGAATCTTCTCTACTGGCGAGAACTAACTGTTTTAAAACTTGGGTTTCGGCAATAGGACAATTGTAGTAGAGCTAATTATAAATGCTTCTAACATTTAAGATCCTGATGATCCAAAAGTAATGAGTACAACTTGTTAATTATTAAAATATTTATGTAGTTTGTGAATCAATTTTCAAATTTTGATATCTCATAAGATATACAGGGTAGGACAAAAAGTATGATATTTTTAATTGCAACACCCTATATGTTATATCACCATTATAACAATCGTTCAAAAAGCTTTAAAAATATACCACATTTGACATTTCTATCTTTATTAGTTTTGGATATAATTATTTTATCCCGCAGTTCCATAAGTTTCCTGCACTCCTTTCTATGCATTGGCAAAAATTCCCAGTTGTAATTTCGAACTAGCATGACGTGTATATACCAGGTGCCAACGAATCTATTAGACAAGCCCTAACTCCTACACTATTAGACATATTAAAATGAGACTTGGAATAATTAAATAGTATGGTATAGAAAGTATGGAAAGAGGAAAGTTATCACATATTTTTTAATTTTTAGTTAATTCCCGTTTAACCGGAAATGCCTCTAATTTAAATTTTTTAAATGGAACACCCTGTATATTTTATAATTTTTGTATTTCTGAGACCATTCTTAATAGGAATTTGACATTTTCAAAAGTTTCTACGCCTACTTGATTTATTAAGAACCATTCATTGTATTGCGTTTAGGATGCCATGGTTCTTTATTCATGTTCTTGTTTTTAATGTAAACTCAAATAAATTGGTATCGTTGGATTCTTAAAAATCATATTTTCCTTAAGTGCTTGTCTAAAAAGGGTTGCATTTGAAAAATAATAGTTAGGCGCAAAATTGTCAATTGGTGAACTTATTTTATTCCTATTTTTCATACTAGTCACCAACCCTTTGCGATTGTATTTTTTAACATCACCTGGGGTCCTCAGAATTATTTGCGGCCAATCATGGCCGCATATATGCAATATTAAAAATGGCTTAAAGAAATTAAGTACACTTAAAACTTTTAAACTTTCACATTCTGACTAAGAAATGTATCAGAAATGCAAAAATGGTAAAACATACAGGGTGTTCCATTTAAAATTTCAAAATTGTATCTGTTTCCGGCTTAATCGGAAGTAACTGAAAAGTGAAAAATATGCTCTTCTCATACCATTTACCTATACCAAGTCTTATTTTGATATGTCTATTACTCAATTAGTTTTGGCTTGTCTAATAAATTCGTTGACACCCGGAATTTATTGTAATATATTTTTTGATATTTTATATTTAGATGTATAAAAAAATATAGAATATTTCAGAAACGGCTTAGAAGAATTACAAAATATGCTACATTTTTCAGAAAGTAAATTATTAAAAATATACATGGTGTCCTATTTTAAATTTAAAAAACTGTATAAATAAATTAAGCAAACGTCAACCCAGAAAAAAATGAAAACATATCTGCATAGAATGTTGCTGTGATAATGTATTTACAGAATTTAAAAAATCTCTGTGAGTAAAAAATATATGAACTATTAAAAAAGCGCAAGAAATTAAGAAATACGCCGTAGCGAGTAGAGGAGTTAATTGCGGTTTTTGCCAGTATGTTTGACTTCAAATTTGAGTCTTGCCAATGGGGGTTAGTTATTGTGTAACACGTATACAAATATGAGTTTTCTATAAAAAGCGTCAAATTTAGCCCACAGTGTACAGGGTGTCCCATTTTGGTTGAAATGGCGGACTATCTCAGTTCGATAAAAAAAGTTAGAGGGATATTTTTGAGCTAATCCTATTAAAAAAAAATCATGTAAACATAATATGTAGGTCCTAAAATATATGGGGTTTCGTGAAACAAGGTGTATTACCTTTTTATTTTATTTTTTTTTAAAATTAATATCTTAAACAAACAAAAGTAAGGGGCTTATTTGCAGGCGCGGTCATATGAACTTTCCGAGGGGGGCAAAGCCTGGCTCAAGAAAAAGTGAGAAAAATTTTGCCCGTCCAAAAATATTTTTAAGAGCAAAAATATGATATCAAGGGAGGGGCCTCTATGCCCATCCCATATAAGAAACAGAAGATTTTTTTCTTAAAATTAAATTTTATATTTTCCTATTAGCAATTTTGTAACAACAATAACAAATTCTTGATTAAATATCGTTTCTATATAGTATAATATATTTTACTAAAATAAGCATTATGAAATTTAAAAGTTTTTTTTTCTGAAAAGTAACACTATGTATCTTAAGATCAAAAAATTTGCGGTCCCTTATTTATATGAACTTGTTTTTTTTTAATTAGCCCATAAATTAGCTTTAATATTTTTTTACCGCAATGAGGAAAGAATAAAAAATAAGAATTTTTACTACTATATTTGATATGATTTTTAAAAGTTATTTTTAAAACACTATGCAAATGCTTTGTATTTTGAATTGTTTAATTTCCAAAATATACAGGGTGTTTTGTAACTACGGTACAAAACTAAAGGGGGTGATTTGTTATGTTATTTAATGAAAAAAAGTTATTATCAACGTATGTCGGGACTTGCTTTATTTTTGAAATACAGGGCGTTAAAATTTAAAAAAATCAATATTTAACCTTAACCAAACCTTTAATCGATTTATATAAAATTTGGTACACTTAATAAATGTAAATGTAAGAAAAAAATTGTTTATTTTTTAATTTTGGATTCTATTTGATGCTGTTTATGGCAACAAATTCAGAACTAAATAGAATTTGCATGCCTATAAAGTTTCATAAGGGCCTGTGTCCGCAACATTGGAACCTCGTGTTGGTAAATACCTATGGTTTATGGGTACGTTTTAGTATCACTTAAGGTGGCTTAAATTTTTATTTCTCGAAAACAAAGGGAGAAACGGAGAAAATACAAGAGACTAAAAAGTTGAATTTTGAATGGCCTAATCGAGGAAAAAAATTAAAATATGTATAGAAACTTAGTGGCGTACTTTTTTCTTGGGTGTGGTTGTGTATTTTAAAGGTTGTTATTCTAAGGAAAAATCTGTATGTTCCATTCTTCAAGATACCAAAACGGTAATAGATACATTTGCAATTATATTATTGGCTTGGTTATTTTATTGTTTAAATGCTTAATATTTAGTTTATTATAAATTAATATAATAATTAATAGTTTAAAAAACTAAAAAACACGCTTTATATGCAACCGAACTAAAAATTAAAAATAATTTTTCATTAAAAAAATATTTTCACTTCATAGTAAAAAGCGTGGGGTGCATTTTACTATTTTTTCATAACTTTTCCATCATAGATATTGGCAAATATAATAATTATAACATTTAATATATTAAGCACCCCACGCTTTTTACTATGAAGTGAAAATATTTTTTTTAATGAAAAATTATTTTTTAATTTTTAGTTCGGTTGCATATAAAAGCGTGTTTTTTTAGTTTTTTTAAACTATTAATTATTTTTCATTTTTTAGTTCGTTATATCAATTAATTTTTTAAAAATAAATGCTCCAGTTTATTCACTAAAAAATTTTTTCGCCATTTTGTCAAGATTAGCAAAGTTTTTCAGATTTACTTTCTGAAAATACCCTAATATAAAATTTGAGTAAAATCAATTCAGATCGAACTCTTGAAATGGCCGGTGGTTGGTACCACTGGGACGTACAGGTGACAGATGACACTTGGTTGAAAATAACCAGCCCCTTTTTTATTAGTTCTGTGCCCCTGTATATCAAATTTGGTCAAAATGGGGGTTGCTCCAACTTTCGAAACAATTACCCAATTTGCATAAATAAGACAAATATTTTTTAAAATATTACCTTTTTAAACTAAAAGAAATTTACCATAAATGTTTTTTTCTAAATATGAGTTTACTTTAGTTTACTTACCTTAAGTGATATTTTAATGTAGTTTGCTAATCTCCATTTCCAGTCTTTGTCCTAATCTAACATTCGGTACAAGTTTCTAACACTCAATAAAGGCCTATTAGAAAGTATAAATGGAAGATGGTATAAAAGTTATATGCAATAACTTGTTAGTTACTTTTATTTGCTTCTTGTATTTCAATTAAAGTGTATACTTTGTTTTTAATAGCTTAGTTAACTGAAACTTTAATTTCACATTAAAGGAATTTTAGGTTATGTTATGACTGTGAATTTTGTCAGATGTCAGTTGGTAATACAGATTTCTGTTTTATGACCGCCTGTTTTAAAAAACAAGTGAAGGTTATTCGTTCGTTAAAAAGCGTGTTAAAAAAACAGATGAAGGTTATACGCTCCCGGAACGAATGAGTTCAGTTTAGCAGAATTGAGCCCCTGGTCCCCAACCCGTCGGCAAATGTTGTCAAGTTCGATTATTCAATTGTCTAATCTGGCGCATCCGCCAGAACGTACGATTTTTCACTTTTCCTATTTTCCTAGAAAATGCTGGAACTTAATGGGATACTGTTTTTAAATTTTTCTAATTTTTAGTTCGGTTGCATATAAAAGCGTGTTTCTTTAGTTTTTTAAACTATTAATTATTTTTCTTTGTCAAGAATAGCAAAGTTTTTCAGATAGACTTTCTGAAAATAACCTAATATAAAATTTGAGTAAAATCGATTCAGATCGAACTCTTGAAATGGCCGGTGGTTGGTACCACTGGGACGTACAGGTGACAGATGACAAAGAAAATTAACCCAGTTTTCTAGGACAGATGACACTTGGTTGTATCAAGCAGTGGTTATAATAATATAATTTTTTTTCCAAAGCAGGATAACGGGATACTGTTTGCAGATTATTGCATTGTCATGGGTCCTTAATACGTGTGCAAAGTTTCAAAGAAATCAAATAGCTGGAAGTTGGTTAAAATTAGGCTCAAAGATTCCGTTACATAGCCAGCCAGATTGATAGATTGATAGTTACAACCCAAGTTAATAAAAGCGTGTTAAAAATACCGGTAAAACATGTTTAGTTTCCTACTTTAAACATATGCACATTTTTGTAAAGTTAAATGATTTTTTACCTTACTTTTTCTAAAAAGAATGCCTGCATGTAACCTTTCTGGATAGAGCGATGCATTGCGCTCTCTTTGTTGTTGATTTAGACCGTCTTCTTTCCAGGCATTGGCAATAATTTTGCATCAAATGTTTTAAAGTAGCACGACGTGTATGGTATAAATCTATTTTAAACGAATTATAATATTAAATCAGTAAATTTTTCTTTAATGGCTGTTCATAGTTCAAAATATTATTGTATTTACGAATATAATATTTGAATACTAACATATATAATTTTTTCCTCTAAATTTTGAAACTAAATAACATAAATTTTGTTAATCGTAGTGCTAAAATATGGCATAACTAATTTGATATAGGGTATGTTCTACAACCTTTGTGAACTTCACTTTGAATGACAATATGTTTAAAGAGGATTTACCAAAAAACTACCTATGGATGATGAAGTTCCTAAAATAAAGAAATAAAGATAAGCGTCGGTAGCATTCGTCTCGGGAAAAATGGGTGGGGGTAAACACGGTGCAGTGTTAACGCCTTTTGTGGGGAGTTGGGGGTTTAGTCCGAGAAAGGAGCGACATCCAGCCTGTAAGCAGCTTACAGTGTTGTCACATTTTTAGGCTTTCGAAGGTTATGTTTGGAAGGTTTCATAATCTCGGCAAATTTATCTTGTTGAATATGTTGGATCTAGTCATATTCTATTTCTATTTCTATTTTTTTTTCTTGGTTTTGGTCCCTTCAGGTCCAATCCACCACTCTCCCCCTTCCGGTCAATGCTTTCCAGGGCTTCGTCGGCGGAAAATCTGGATAATCGAGCTCGTAGCTCCCAGAAATTCCAAAAAGAAAACAAATAATTCAATGTTCGATGCAATGCATAAATTGTCGACTGTCTAACCAAGATCTGCTACTGGTGTTACGTATAACCTTCACTTTCACTACTGACAGTTCCCATGGCACGCCCATCTATTTCCCGCCATTTGAGAAATACCTCGTGTTCACCACCAAACAGGATACCATCAGCTTATAGGAATCTTCGCTCACAGCGCTTAGATCCAGAAGAAAGATGCCGTCAATTTAGCGTGAATCTTTCCTTGATCCCCGAAGGCAAAAAACGTTAATACGACACCTCTAGCCGCCACTCCGGGAAAAACTTTGTAGTCCTCTACGCACGTCCGCACTGTTCGGAGGTCAAACAAAGAGTCCTGGATCTAGTCATGACATTGCATGAAAATTGCCCTTAGTGATATTCTTTTGAGACATGACCAGTAAACAAAGTGAGGGAACTGAAACTAAGAACATTTTTTTGAAACTTATGAGGTTAACTTCATTCTAAATGTTTATTAATATTTCAAATGGCATTTGTCACGTGATTAAATTACCCCAATCACTTGCAAGTAAAAGAACTTATTACTTACTCTTTTTCGAACAAATCTGCCATTTCTTAATCATAAAGTCATTATTTATGAATTAATTCTATAAATTAAAATTTAAACAAAAATCAGAGCAAAAGTGTCCAAAAATGGCATCTTATGTGTCATTGTATTCGGAATTCCATATACTATTGAAATAAGATAAAATATAATAATTGTGCCATTTAAAATGTAAAAGCAGCCGGTATTTCCGGTTAAAGTATTTGAAAACAAATGAATAGATCCATCAATGTACATTTACGTCAAATATTGATATACCAAATTTCATTTTCCTATCTTAAGAGATAAAAAAGTTATATAAAGAACCACTTTTAAGAATCATCCGGTATAAAAGGAGATGGATATCTTAAAAACGAAATGATTTCGTCTAAGTATCAATTTTTAATTTTATAATCATAAAAAGTTGCCAAAATTATTTTCATTATTATTCTTTAAGATATTTTTTATAGTGTAAGATGCTTTACTACGCTATCGACATTTTTCTTCTCAAGTGTTCTAGATCACGAAACTCTGTACCTGGTACTTCAAAGGTGCCTACGGTTATTGCCGCTTCTGTATATTGTTATTCTGGAGACCTGTATCTTAGAAATACAGCTAGTCCAGACATATGTTAATGGGATTTTTTTCCATAAAAGGAATTAAGGAATCACCTTCTTAAGTTTCTTTTACCGTAAGGAAATAACTGTATATATTTTATTACTTTTGTTAAGGCACTAGCTTAGCGACTGCAGCGGTTTTACTCAATTATAAGAAGAAAACCGCCGTTGACGGTTTATTTATGAAAACCGCCGAATAATAGTTAAAGTTAACCTAACTTTAATAATTATTTGTTTTATTGTTTAATAATATTTTTATTATTGATCAACAAACAAAAATAAAACTGGAAGGCACGTTTAACATCTACGAATATTTTGTTGAAGCTTTTCATATGTTTAAAGAAAAATGTACATCTTTTTGGAAAAGAAAAACCAGGAGTCTTTTAGCGGCAAGAAAAAAATCATGTCATAGGAAAGAAACTTTAAAACACTAACATTTAAACAAATATATTCAAGGTGCCGCATAGCTACAGGGTTATGAGTGTTGACACGTGGGCCACAGGTTCAGAGTTTGAATTCCGGATAGATAACTATTTTTTTCGTATTTATTTTTTTTCTTAATAATTTTTTAAACATTTTTTCTTATTTTTTTATGGATCATAATTTAATTCTCAAAGAAATATTTTTCCACTTTTCAAGATTGTTTTAAGTTATATCTAATTGCTAACTTTTATGCCGACGATATCGTCCTGATAAGTTTTTTCTTTCCCTTTACTGGTTGACAATATTTTAACTTGTTTTTGGGTGTTGTAAAATATTGAGTCCATGTCACGAAATAGTTTTGTAATGTGTCTTCTTTAATTATAGGCCCTTGATAAAGTACCAATCCAGCCACGAAACGTTAGGATAAATACAATAGTTGCCTGTCCCCATCCCGCTATACTACTCCAATTTGTTTTTCGAAAGGCTGCAATAAATTAAACTACAATATTAACAATAAAACCATAAGAAAGCCAAACGCTTACGGCACAGCAAAATTAATAATAATTAAGGTTAGATTCGAGTTAATTATTATTCGGCGATTTTTAATAGTTTTTACTAAGCAAAACAGCCGGACGGCGGCATCTACTACTATATAATAAGTACAAATCGCCGGTAGTAACCAACTTATTTACATTTTCGGCGGTTTTCATAAACTAAATAGATAGTTTTCTTCTAATAATTACGCAAAACTGCCAGCGGTCGTTAAGCCAGTGCCTTTTTGTTTAATACTGTTAAGTATATTTTTTAAATGCTTTTGTACCAACACAGGTAAGAAAGTATTAAATTGGTGCAATTTATTGAACATTTTTAAAATTATTTTTCTGGTACGTCAATAATTTAATGACCGTCATTATTTTATCTACGTTGTTTTAAAATTGGCCTTTTAAAAATAGTAAGTTATTTTATTGTTCATGCAATTTACTAATTAAAAGCTAACCTATAATTTTTTTATGATTACTGGGATTATGGTATGCACAAACATAACAGAATTATTTTAAAACACTCTTATTATGTAAAATTGCCCAAATTGACAAAAAAAAAATACATGTAGTAGTGAAATGTTTTTTCCTGTTAAGACAAAATATTATGTTTTGCATGCAGGATTTCTCATGGCTGAACATAACTAATGTGACCCCATTTTTATTGAGACAAAGCGGGACAAATGGAAATAACAATTTAGTTATATGCGTGTCTACTTAAGTTTGCACCATATGGAAAACTTTTTTAGTTTTTATTAAAATTCACTTTCTCTCTCTCTCTCTCTCTCTCTCTGATTTTTTTATATAAAAGTTCTGCATGGTCTAAAATCCAAAATGAAATTATCAGATATTATTTTTTGGCAGTCGTATACGAGGTATACATTTTTTTTTCTTAACACACATTTTGTTGCGTGGTGTTTGTGTCGGGCGGGGACTCTGGCTGGTGTAGACGGTGAAAGTTTCTGTTTAACGTGAATTTGTGACCACAACCACTTGAGGATGGTTGAATGCATTGCGTGTGAAAGCCAAAAACCGAAAGTGGAATGGAATATAATACTTTTTTGATCGTTTGCATTGGCCGGAGCTTCTGTCCGGCACGAATTATCGTGCGGTGGGTGTCGGGTGTAAACCCACCATTAGCTGTCATTTGGTGGTCAAAGTCCATCTCAGTTCTGGAAAATCCTCCACTAGCACGTGCCGTTTGAGTTTTGCAAGGATAATTTTCAGAAAAATATAGAATGAGAGAGAAAAGAAAAGAATTTCTTAAGAATCCTTACAGAATATTTAGTTTTTAAGAAGTTTAGAAATATGTAATTTTAATTTAACTTTAACATAGTCAAAACTTAATGTAACCGTAAGTACCAACCCCTGTTTCCTAATATATAAAAATAAATATTGGAAGTTTTCTTTAGGGATTTTGACTAAATAGAAGATTGTTTCTTGGACAAAAATTAAAGCAAACATTTTTTCTTTGTTTTAGATTGTTTGGGCCCAAACAATTTTGTCTTGTTCTAAATAACCACCACCAAATGTAAGCTTTTTCCATTAACGCAATCCCATTTTTTCATCTTTTATACTTTTAAATGTTAAACTTTTTCTAATCTCTATTGAGGACTTCTTCGCTTCCTTTTTTGGGTAAGTTATTCAAAAATTAAGAGTGTTGCTTTAACTAATTGAGGTTGTGTTTAGGCTGATGATGACCATCTCTATGGTCGAAACATGTGCCCCTGAAATTTTGAATAACTGACATAGAATAAAGAGCATTTAGTGGTGAAAGACAGTAGTTTTATTTGTCAATTAATATTGAGCAAAATCACGTCAAGTGGACCCCCAATTCCCTCTTGATAATTAAATTCAGGTATGGGTATTTTTTCTTTAAGTATTCACTCTGAACAATTAATCCCTGAAACAGTTTTTGAAAATTTTTATTTTAACAACAATTTTTTTTTAATGAAAATTGTTCTGGCTTTTTGTTAAAAAATTTTTAATTAAAAAGCTATAAGAGATATTTAAATGAAAATTTCAGGGTTTACAGCTTAATACGTGTACTTTAATAGAATGTATAAAAGTTTAAATTATTTTTTTAATTTCATATTGTTAATTAACTTTTAAGTTAACAAATGAAAATTTCAAAGACTTCTCCCTCAAAAAATGAAAATGTTTTTTCTCGGTATTATGCACTAAACATTAAAGTAACAGATTCCGCAAAAAATTTGACTGCTCGCGATTAGATTAAACAAAAAAAATTATTTATGGCGGGTGGTGAGCGCTGTCCGTACGGCGCGCTGCCGCGCGTCATTGACTTACCTTACTATCTACTCAATAATTATAAATAAGTAACAATACTTCATATTTTTAATTAAAATAATGTTTTTATTTATTGTTTTTTTATTTAAACAAATTACATAAATTATATAAATAAAATATCTTTTTATTATTAGAAAAATGGAAAAATTAGATATGTTATTAAATCACAAATCTGTCTGGATTACTTATTGTTTTCTTAAAACTTTATTTATTTTAAAATTAACGTCTTTGGAAAATATCTTACATTTGAGTGATGAAGTATCTAAAGCTTTATAATAATGATACTGACGTGTATTTTTAATCGTGACAGATTGATCATATCGTGGTTTATATTTTTTTCATGAGAATCATGATCTGCTTGAGAGCAAAAACCAAAATAAACTTTTTAAATGCGCTTTCAGCCCATTCAAACAATGAAAGCGCATTAATAATATGTTTATCATTGTCTCGCTGAAGACTTGCACGATATGCTTGTCTTTTGACGCTCCCTGCCAAACCATCACATGCTCCTTTCCCGTGAGATGTAGCATAGAAGTTCCACTCCGCGTCAACGTTGAAATCGTTTTTGTGGTTGATTAAATTTCCAAAATTATATTTATTTTTGTACTGAGAAGCAGCTCCGTCCGAAAAGTAGCAAATTTTTTTAATTTTGTCTGCCCCGAACTTATTTTTCAAGAACTCTATCAATTTAAAATTAAAAAGATGAACTGAACTCGCGTCGTGACGAACTTTTTCCGAAATTATAACATAGTTTTCATGTTTCATCTCTTCATTTTCTTTATAGTACACGACGTAAGGGTGAATTGTGGCCTGGGTGTTTGTCCAATGATGAGACTGGATTGCGTCTTGTACAAAAAAGTATAATTTTCTGAAAAATCAAGACAGACAATAAATTCTCCATCCTCAGCAGATTCTTTCTTGTCAACAAAATATTGAGCTTGAGATCTTGCCAGAAAATCATGTCTTAATAATTCGGGCCATTTTTGATTCAAATCATTAAAAAATCTTCTTTGCTTTTCTTTTCTTCAACTATTTCCGTCCTGTAAATTTTAAACATATTAATTACTTACAAAATCAAATTATTTATTAAACAACGAAAAAAACAAATACTTAAACTTGAACTTTTCCTTACCTATCGGTACTTTTCCATTGGCTGTATGTAATTTCACTAATTTCATTATTATCAAGCAGTAGTTTTAATTTGTTTATAACACTATCAGTTCCTGGGCATTTAGTACAATTCGAAAAATAGCATAATGACGTTGATTCTTGGCAAACAGAGCTTTTGATGAAATCATTCGAACTTTCTGATAAAATAATTCCCTTTTTCTTCAGTTCATTTTTTAAACCATTTAACTGTAATTTGACATTCTGATGAATTTTACACACGCATATATTATGAGTCCCACTCTTCCCAGCAGATATACATTCACGTGGACGAAGATTTTGAAATTTTGTCAGTCCAATCTTTTCATCAGGAAAAGCTTCAGTGAATTTCTTATGCAATTCATGAATATTATATAACAATAATCGTTTTTGTTTATGAACTTTATTCCCGTTTTCTGTCACCGATACATAATCTTTAATCCCAGGCATTACGCGACTGATATCATCAGACAAATAGAAAGCTTTAATGCGCTCGATTGTTTCGTTCCTTAAAGTTTTTCCCGTTTTGGTTGTGGGGTGTGATGCGAATCCTCTTTCTTCTCTGATTTTTTGGCCTTTCTAACCATTCGTTTAGAGACTTTAAATTCTCTTCTTATCATTTTTATTGACCAATTTGGAGGGAGTGTGGTTAAGACTTGAATTTTGTCAGCTCTACAATTTTTGCTGTTGAAAGCAGATTTGAAATTATCAAGCAAGAGGTTATTTGGATTGATTTCACTATTTAAATTATTATCATTGTTATTATTATCATCAATATTGTTCATCACCTTTTTCATAACATTCTTTAGAGCTTTTTGGCATTTTGTTGCATTCGACAGTCGCCTGACTTTGATTGGAGGTTCACCAATCTCCAACAACACTTTATTAACTTTATCAATTTTTAATTTATTGTCAACAAGGTCACACTGAAAAGAAGGGTCTTTCTTTTCATCGTCTTCATCAACATAATTTGATGATTCAGGCTCATTAACATCAGAACAA